>WYDI02005947.1:0-36880 GCA_009867235.2 Psittacus erithacus
TGGTGCTGCTCGTAGGGTCCCTGAATAGGTTGGGCGAATATCCTCCAACTTGGCGGGCTGCCCAGGGTGGGCAGGCGTGTTGGATACAAGGGTCTCGTCCTTCTTGGGAAGTGGGTAGACTACCTGGTGCCTTAACGTGACACAGGGTATACTTCCAGAGTGCCAGAGAGGCTACATAGCCTGTCATGCATAAATCCTCATTAATAATATTTTAAATTAGGTTACTTCATCATCTAATGAAAGAAAAAATAAAGGTAAAAAAAAAAAAGTCCTAAGTATCTTTTCAGAATTTTGATTTCTAACCTATCAGATACAGCCTATACTTCTCAGACCATGTTTCTCTCTCCACTGTCCTTGCTCAGTCATGCAATTTGACTGCATTTTACTGATAGAAGTGTTCTAGTGTCCACTTGCCATAAAACGAAGCTTTCTCTGCAGCTTAGCTTCCTGACACCACCTCTTCCCATTTATTTCACCTTGTGCTGCCGAAATGGAATGTATTAGATGGATTTTAAGAAAAAAAGGTAATAGTATTCAAAAAAAAAAAAAAAAAAAAAGGAAAAATAAGAAAGGATCGCAAAGGGAGCCATTAAATGTAAAATCTGAGTTCAGTCCTCATGCCAGCATTTAGACAGAGTTGCTAGTTTCATAATCATTATAGTTCTCCCTCCAATATTCATAACTGACAGAGTGCCTAGAATGAACAGTGCTGCCTGAATAGTAACTATTCATAATTTATAGTGTGCTACCTTCAGGAAGTCGTGCACGGAATTCTTTACTGTGGAGGTACCCAAAAATATATCTACAGTGCAGCTTTTACTACAGTACCCTAAATGGTAGAACTATGTGCGTCTTTGTCCACACAGAAAATTGCTTATAAGACTAAAGCTGAGTGAAAAGAGAACAGAAATGGGGAAGGATAATAAGGGAAGGACATTTTTCATTCAGCAACAATGTACAATTTGTTGGTACAAAGCTTCTTTCAGAAGTGAAATTTTATAAATTTCAAAGGTCACAATGAGATTAATCTCTCACAATCAAACAATTCCCAGATCATTACAAGAGTAGAAATGCATATTAAACTCCCAACACACTGAAGCTTTTTGATCTTGCCCAGGCAGATACCAGAATATAACTACTGTAACCGGGGTACAGAGGAATTCCATGTCCCTCTGATGGCACTGGATGGGAGGGAAGTTGATGATCCTGTGGTGAGCTGTCTCCCCTCTGAACGTTTTATGAGTAGAAGTTAAAATAATTTTGCAATGTCTCTGAAACAAGGGTGACATAAAGCAGAAGTAATCTAATGAATGAATCAACACATCTGTGATATAAAATTGTATAACCTATATGTCTATAAAAGTTTTAAGGACAATCAACACATTAAACCTCTGGTTCTGCAGGTTGCTGAAGACTAGGAGAAACACTTGGGCCAGCTTTCTGGATAATAGCTGTAGACAGGGAACTGGAAGGACTTATTACTTCTTATTTGCTTGTTTTAATGATGCCTTGTAAATATGTATTAAATGCTCTTTCCATATTTAGAAAATTGTACTTGATTCCACACAAAATAAAATAAAAGCAATAAACCCTGCAAACTTGAAAAAGTTCCACATATGTCCAGAAGATGCAACTGAATACCATGCTGAACTGAATACCAGGCAAACAACAGGAGAGCTCTGCAGAGAGCCAGCGTGGGGCCAACATGACCTGGGAGAGCCAGGCTGAGCTCTTGCTGGAGCTGGGCTGCTTCTGTGCAGAGCAGCTTAATACACTTAGCCTCATTCATGGAAATGCTGATGTTTGTAAGGCAGGGTGGATGTTTTAGAGCTAAAAGTAGTAGCAAATAAACCAGGCAGAGTGCAAGATTAAATACTGAAAATTAAAATCTAATTAAACATATGTGAAATTAGAGCAGTGGTTAAGTTATTGCCACCTGTTAAAGACAGAAGTGGAGCAATATGTGTTCTTCTGAGGTCATGACATCCACACTACAGAAGCAGCAGAGAAGGTTTGCTTTGAACTGGCTCTGGTCTGGTGCTGTGGACTGAAAGCCCTCACAGATGTCTCATGCATATACCTCCCTTTTTTCCCTCATCTACAAGGATTACAATTCATCTGCCCACAACCACTCTGCCTGGAAAGCCAAAGCATCCATAAGAAGGAAACCAGAAGGCTTTTACTTCAGAACCCAAACCAACATGGCAACACAGGCATACACTTACAAGACTTCCTAAATGACCCAGAAAAAAAGAACTCACTAGAGTGGTAACTGTTTATCAGCAGCCTCTAATGCTCATTTGGTTTTCCTTACAAGAGACTGTAAAGTACTACAGACACCAGCTGCATGTCTCACTTTTTTTCTCTTGATAGAATTGTTTTGGTTCAGCTCAGTAATAACAATTATTAGCAAATATTTACTGCCAGGATTGCTGATTTATTTGCTAACTCAAAATCTTCTATCAACTTTTCTGATAAAGGAATTTTAGCTGGATACCAGATCCTGCTCAATCACATCATCTTGAAGTCCAAAAAACTGATTAATTATTATAATTAATACAAATTACAGGTTAAGTGATAGCCATCTGCATTTACTCTCATTCTTTGTAAGCATTTCAGAGATGTAAATATTAGGCAGGGAAAACAACTGCTTATGCAATGGTGACAGAAGAGCAAATGGGCATAAATTGGCTATGAATTAATTTTAGGCTGGATATTACAAAGTTAAGCATTACAACATCAAGGACCTGAACAAGAATTTTTATAGGAGCAATACAGGACTAAAAAACTTACTTTTAAATCCAAGCCAGATAATTTTAAGAAGTATATGAAGTAATATAGAACTTGTTAGAGAATGGATAAAACATAGTCACTTCAGAAAGGCTCTTCTACAGCTGTGTGCATGACAGTGCAGCTATAGCCAGAGCTCCACATGACCCAGAGGCAGGCAGAGATTAATCTTAAGATAACACTGAAAGTTTCTTGAATCAGACACCATTAATTGCTTCGTTTTACCTGGCCTAGATAAGACCACATAGAATATAGCTCCACAGCAGTTTCTTTGAAGTTCAAAATATGTAAGTTTTGCTTGAAGCAAGAGAACACATTTTAAACACCCAGAAAGACACATTTGTGCACATGAGAATATTTGTAAGGCAGGTAAATCATCACCAACTACTGCAGCTTTTGATGTTGAAACACCTCTCTTCAGTTGGTACCACTTTGGGTTTTCACTTTGTATAAGATTATATATAGGCTAATATTATTCTGCATAATCCTTACAGAGATCTAAGAAGAAATGCAATACACAAGGCACTAAGGAAAGGAAATATTTCATGGGCCAATAATACATGAAAACATACCCCATTCCAGGAAGCAAAAATTCCATTACAGGGTTTAATTTTGGAGATGATTAGTGACACAATGTAAGTTTTAAATACATTTCTGAAACCATTACTTACACTTTTCACAGCTTTTGTATGTATTACAAATTCATAATAAAGATTATGTAGTTTATGAAGCATACATGTTAAATTACCTTCAATTCCAACCTCTCCTGAAATCTTTTCAGCCTCCATATTTTTTCTCTGTATAATAAACCTGTAATCTCCATTTTGCACTTCAATTTAATATTCAGCAAAAGTAAAGGGACTAGACTTTCACTTTAAACATATTTAAATTAATTAATCCAAAAGAATGACAGGATTTTAGATGCTATCAGCTTATTGAAAATAAATAAAATATTTTTTCTATTAAAAATGTATGAAGAAGCAGTTTATCCAAGGGGATACACAACCAGTAAAAAAACCTGAAAGATCATCTAGCTTAAATACAGCTGGAGGAGACCAACTTTGTTTGAATAAAGACTACCTTTTATTTTTGGATGGCTGCCCTTTCATTTTTGTCTAGTTTGCACCTGCTCAGGAAACTTTCAGATCACTGATTCCAGCACGCAATACCTGCAAAAGAGAATATTAGTCAGCTGATGAAAAAGAGGGAAATGTAGCTGCCTGAATGTTACCAGCTTTATCCAACACTCTGAGAAACTTAACCCAAAACACCAAACAAAGCGTATGTGCAGAAGCTCAAAGGCTGTCTTCATTACCCTATTAGCTCAAAAATGCTGCGAACAAGAATGTGTCTTTGTGGATCTATAACATAAGCAGTTAGTCTCAAAGTCTTGGCGAGTTGTGTCATAGATTTGCTGAGAAATTTCATCAGCTTGACTAAAAATAAAATAAAAAAAATGTTAAATTATGGGTGAGGTTTTTTTTCACCCAATATTCATCCAATTGTAAATGCTAGCTACATCTGAAACTTCTGTGCTGAGCAGGGCTGAGAAATATATTTCTTTTCCGTCTACTCTCTGAGGCTGACTTTTTATCCCAGCTCCCCAGGGGATCTAGACATCTGCTGTGCACTTCTCGGTCAGATACCTTTTCTGTAGCAGCCCTGTGCATGATCTCCCATTAGTTATTTCCAGACAGCTCACTGCTCAATGTGAAAGTGTTGAATTGCTCCATTGAAGTAAGAAGGCTCCCAGTACAGTCAGTTGAGACAAGTAAATGCTTCACTCTTGACCATTATCAAGAGACTTTCAAGGGTGCCTGTGTCTCTGTTGACTTTATAGAAAGTCTGGGATCATACCTAGGTGCTTTGCGTCACACTGACAGGCAGTGGACTCACATGTAAGACTTCATAATGTCTGACTTACAAACTTTATTAATACGGCATCACAGGCAGAGCTGTTTTGAGTTAGAACTTGATGATTCTGAGTTATAGGTCCATTGGAGGACTACTGAGAGAGCCAGTGATGGTGAGCGCACGGCCTGTGAGAAGATGTTGAGACATGGGCTTGCTAGCTCTGGTAAAAAGCTGGTCTACAGCAGTCTGTAAATGCGTTCATGGGAATTATGGAGGGCTCAGAGTCAAATGCTTCTTGGTCAACTCTTCTTAGTCCTTGGTATATGTTATGTATATACAAGGAGCGACAGTCACATATCGTGGCTAGAGAAGTTCATTTTCAGCTTTAAGGAAAACATTTTCACTGGTGGGTGGTACAGCAGTGAAGCATGTTATTCAGAGTGGTGATAGATCCTCCCTGCAGGGTGTTCTAACTTGGTCCAGTGTTGGTGACTCTTTCACTCTAAGCGGGAGGAGGGACAAGATGGCCACTGAAGTCCTTTCCAGTCAATGCCAGAAGAGTTTTGTGTTACCATCTGCACCTCTGAACTTGGCTTGTGAAAACAGCACCTCAGGTTCAGAAGAGTAGCCATGTGAGAAATTTAGGGACTCCAGTGGTATGAAGTAAGATAGTAAGAAACAAGAAGATCCTGTTTCTATTGACTGTCCAAAGTTCTTCCCGTTCCCAGGATGAAACAAGTAAAGCTGACAAGACGTGTAGAGGACTTGAAGACTTGCATTATGTGCAGTTGCAGTAACCATAATACTGAAGATGACCCAAAGGGCAGAGCTTCTAAGAGTTATTTGCTGGTAAGCAGAGGTCACTGGAGCCTATGAAGTGCTTAACTGTTAAGGATATGGGGCTGGACGCAATATTCTCATAGTGTTTTTATAGTGTGTTTCTTATAGTGTTGATTTTCTCACAGCAACAGCTCTGAACAACCACAGAATTACAGCTGATGTTCAAAAGCAACAGTAGGTTGATTTTCTTATACATTAAAGAAACCAAAAGAGGAACTGGTAAAAAGAAAAAAGTGTCGTAAGAAAGTAGAAGCATCTACTGAAATGAAAGTAATGAGAAAACAATCTTGCATTTTGATAATTCTGTAGACTTCAAACATACAGAAATGAGAAAAAAATAAATAAAGTCAGCTCTGAACATGCATTTCAATCTGGGTGAAAGATTAGAAGCTTTTGAAACTTTCATAAATTGAAATATATTAGAACTTTGAAAAGAAGAAAAAAATTATTAGGGGTTTTGTCAGAATCATGAACCAAGGAGGGCACAGAACTGCACCAATATTACTCTTTTAAAATGTTTTTTATCTGGGACACCCACTCAACTGGAAGACATCAGCTTCAGCTCCAAGACATGATGCAAATTAGGGTTAGGGTTTTGGTTAGGGTTAGGGTTATGGTTAGGGTTAGGGTTCAGAGAGCCATAAAACCTACAGCTGCAGGGATTCTTGGAATGCAGAGAAATGCAAAGGGGAGCACGGCACTTCACCAGCATTGCACTCTCAACACCTTTCTCATCTAGGACATCCATTCGGCTGGAGGATGGCAGCATCAGCTCCACGATTCCATGTAAATTAGGGTTAGGGTTACAGTTCAGAGAGCAATAAGGCCTACAGCTTCAGGGATACTTGGGCTGCAAAAGGCATCCCAAGGGAAGCACGGCACTGCAGCAGCATTGGTCCTTCAATGCCTTTCTCATCTGGGATACCCATTAAGCTTGAGGACGTCACCCTCAGCTCCAAAATTACATGTAAATTAGAGTTTCTGTTAGGACTAGACTGCAGATTGATCCAAGTCCTACAGCAGAAGGGATAATTGTGTTGCTAAAGGCATGTGAAGTGGAGCAAGGAATTGCACCAGCATTGCTCCTTCAACACCTTTCTCATCTGGGACACCCATGGGGCTGGAGTACGTCAGCCTTTTCTCCAAGATTATCTGTAATTTAGGGTTAAATCTAGATTTAGTGTTCAGAATGATACAAGGCATACAGCTGCAGGGACACTTGTTCTGAGAAAGGCATGACCAGGAGAGCACAGCACTACCGCATTGCTCCTTCAAAACCTTTTTCATTTGAGGCACTCATTCCGCTGGAGGACATCAGGCTCAGATCCAAGATTTCATGTAAATTAGGGTTGCTCTTAGAGTTAGGCTTCAGAGTGATCCAAGCTGCAGGGATAGTTTTGCTGTGAAAGGCATGCAAAGGGGAGCATGATGCTGCACCAGCTTTGCTCCTTCAACACATTTCTCATCTCAGACATTCCTTCGGCTGGAAGACGTCAGCCTCAGCTCCAAGATCAAGTGTAAATTAAGGTTACAGTTAGGGATAGGTTTCAGAGACTCATAAAACCTAGAGCTGCAGCTATATTTAAGCTGCAAAATGCATGCCAAGGTGAGCATGGCATTGTGCCAACATTGCTCCTTCAAAACATTTCTCATCTGGGACACCCATTTGGCTGGAGGACGACAGCCTCAGGTCCAAGATTATGAGTAAATTAGGGTTAAATCTAGAGTTAGTGTTCAGAGTGACACCAGATCTACAGCTACAGGGATACTTAGGCAGCAAAAATCATGCCAAGAAGACGAGGGTGCTGCACCAAATTTTCTCCTTAAACACCTTTCTCATCTGGGACACCAATTCAGCTGGAAGATGTCTGCCTGAGCTTCAAGAGCACATTTAAGTCAGTGTTATGTCTAGGGTTATTGTTCAGATTTATACAAGGCCTACAGCTAGAGGGATATTTGAGCTGCGAAAGTTTTGCCAAAAGGAGCATGGCACTGCACGAACATTGCTCCTTCAACACCTTTCTTGTATGGGACACCCATTTTGCTGGAGGATATCTGCCTCAGCTTCAAGGTTAGGTGCAAATCAGGGCTGCAGTTAGGGTTAGGTTTCAGAAAGATACAAAGTATACAGCTGCAGGGATACTTGTGCTGCAAAAGGCATGCAAGGTGAGCATGGCACTGCACCAACTTTTCTTCTCCAACACCATTCTGGTCTGGGACACCCATTAAGCTAGCAGACGCCAGCTTCAGCTCCAAGACCATGTGTATCTTAGGGTTAGGGTTGCAGCTAGTGATCAGAGAGCCATAAAGCCTACAGCTGCAGGGATACTTCACCTGCAAAAGGCATGCCAAGGGGAGTATGGATCTGCACCAGCATTGCTTTTTCAAAACCTTTCTCATCTGGGACACACAATTGGCTGAAGGGCGCCAGCCTCAGCTCCAAGATTATGTGTAAATTATGGTTATGGTTAAGGTTCATATTGATACAAGGCCTGCCGCTGCAGGGATACTAGGGCTGCAAAACATGCTCTGGGGTGTACGGCACTGCACCAACATTGCTCCTGCAATACCTTTCTCATCTGAGACACCCATTAAGCTGGAGGACATCAGCCACAGCTCCATGATTCCATGTAAATTAGGGTTTCTCTTAGGGTTAGTGATCAGACAGCCATTAAGCCTATAGCTGCAGGGATACTTCACTTGCAAGAGGCATGCCAAGGAGAGCATGGTACTGCACCAACATTGCTCCTTCAACACCTTTCTCATCTGGGACACCCATTCGGGTTGACGACATCAGTTTCAGCTCCAAGATTACATGTATATTTGGGTTAGGGTTAGGGTTAGTTAGTTTACCATTAGAGTTCGGGTTCAGAGTGAAACAAAGACTAAAGCTGCAGGGATACTTGCGTTGCAAAAGGCATGCCCAGTGCAGCATGGTGCAGCACCAACTTTGCTCCTTCAAAAACTTTATCATCTGGGATGCCAATTCTCCTGGAGGACATCAGCCTCAGCTCGGAGATTATGTATAAATTAGGGTTAGAACTGGGTTTAGGTTTCAGCATGATACAAACCCTACATTTGCAGCTATATTTAGGCTGTGAAAGGCATGCCAAAGGGTGCACAGCACTGCACCAACATTACTCCTTCAACACCTTTCTCATCCGGTACACTCATTCAGCTTGACGACATCAGTCTCAGCTCCAAGATTATGTGTAAATCAGGCTTTGGGTTAGAGTTACTGTTCAGAGAGCAATAAAGCCTATATCTGCAGTGATATTTAGACTTTGAAAGGCATGCCAAAGTAAGTACGGCACTACACCAACATTGCTCCTTCAACAGCTTTCTCCTATGGGACACCCATTCTCCTAGAGGATGTCAGCCTCAGCTCCAGAATTATGTGGTAATTAGGGTTACAGTCAGGGTTAGGGTTCAGATTGATAAAAGGCCTACAGCTGCAGGGATAAATGGACTTCGAAAGGCATGCCCAGCGGAACACAGCACTGCACCAACATTGCTCCTTCAACACCTTTCTCATCGGGACACCTATTTGGCCAGACAACATCAGTCTGAGCTCCACAATCAAATGTAAGTTTGAGTTATGGCTAGGGTTAGGGTTCAGATTGATACAATGCCAACAACTGCAGGGAGAAATGGGTTGCAAAAGGCATGCCCAGTTGATCGTTACTGCACCAACATTGCTCCTTCAACACCTTTCTCATCTAGGACACCCATTTGGCTGGAGGGCGTAAGCCTTATTTGCAAGGTTCCATGCAAATTAAGGTTATAGTTAGGGTTTGGTTTAGGATTATTTTTCTGTGATCCACAAAGCCACAAAACTGGGGGTTGGGGTGGAAGTGATAAGTATCACTTAGAAGTCTTTTAAATTACAATTGAAATGCATTTTTTTTCCTTCCTCAAATGCACAGGTTTAAAGATAATTGAGTACTTATAGAATTTTAAAAGTTGTCTACATTCTCTCAAGTTAATAGTTGTAGAACGAATTGTGGAGATACATGTTTTTAAAGCCTACTCCAACACAGGTGTGCTCAAACCTTTAGAGGTGTCAGAGTCACTGCTGATTTAGTCTTCAATGTGCAGGAAGTTTAGCCCCATTAGTTCTGTTATTAGCATGTTAATGCACTTTCCTGCATTTTGTCCAGGTCCTATCCATCCCAATTCTTCCTGTTTGCTGTGATGGCACTTCTGGGATCAATGCAAGTACTCCAAGCTCAAAACTTCTGGGCTGCATGGTAGAGATATGGACAACATTTTTAAGATGCAGAATTAATACTATCCTTACAAGTGAATATAGTCCTGCAAATGTATGAACAAATGTACACTGGTAGAAAGCATTAAGCTCAAATGCTTTTTTTGTTCACAGAAGAAAAGAAGTCCTCACTCAGATATGAGCCACTAATTCTGAAATATACTTATGTTATTATGAAAGAATCTGTTACGGTTAAAGTTATTTACTGATGATAGAAAGTTTCTGATGCACACTTCTTTTTGTTGTTTAGTGCAGCAAATTAATGTAATTATAAGTGATGCAAACATAAAAGTCAAACCTGATCCAGATGTTGCAATACGAAAATGTTCAAGAAGATTAATTTAACTTAGGGCTAATGTTAAATTAAGAGAAAAAGAGTTAAAAAGTTGCAATTGCATTACGTATTGTAAGATGCTTTGAGGTCACAACAAAGAAGAGTTGGCTAGTGCTGCTAGTAGTTGCTATATAAGCAAAATGAGTTTTCATTAATTTTATGAAATTGTTTTCAGAAAAGTGTCTTCTGCATCTTCACTTCTCTTCCCTGAAAGACTGTGTCCATCAATGTTAATGGACTCTTTATGGGCAGTTGTGCAATGGCAATAGGCATGCATCACCTGGGACTGTCAAGGAAGGCATTGCATGCAGTGCTGTCAATGGTACGAAAGTCAAAGCAATCTTCAAGATTCCTAAACACTGCCCCATTGAAGTCGTGTTCAACACTTCCTGCACTCACTGTATCATGAAAATATGACTCCTCTCCCAGAAGGCAGTATCACATGGACCAGCAGGCCTTTGGCCAGTCAAGTTTGCGCTAATATCCAGACACCAATGCAACATTGCCTAAGAGATAAACAGGAACTTCTGGGGTTTTGTCTCAACCAGTATAAAATGCAGGGAGACACCAAGTCCTCTTAGATTAGATCAGGTAGGAGTTTCCATGGAAGTCTCAGAAACGCTCCAGCATTTAAAATTTGACTGCATAGTACACTATAGTGGATAATTCTGCAGCAAAGAGTGGGCTATGACTAAATGGGCCTTGATTGTGTAATAAAACACTGTATGTGGTACACAGGTGCTGAATGAGGAAAAATAAAAGCAGAACTTCAATATCTACTGCTTTTGGATAAGGGGCAGATTCTTACCAAATGCAAATTGTTTCTTTCTTTCATCTGTTTATCTGACTTTCATATTCACTCCAGCGAGGATCTATCCAGTGGTATCTGGTGTAGAAGAAATTACAAATGAACAAGAAAGAGATTCCCAGGAGACTGTCTCCTTTGATAGCAACACAATGCAAATTCAGCCAAAATTTCCAGCCGGGACCCAGATGAACATTTCAGTAGCAAGTATTAGAAACAAGGCAGGGTTTTGTACAGCAGCACACGAGGGACTACTTTAAGTTCTGGGACTGAGAGAAAGAAGTCATCACCATATTGTGAATGGTTTTTATTACGTGCTTCTTGTTGTTCATCAAAAGGCACTTAATAAAACAAAATAAAATAAACCAACAGAGTATACAGCCAAAGCATAAAACCAAATAAGCGGTAAAAGTTAACACTAAAAGATGTATTTTTCAGCCCTGGCTTTGCAAATGCAACAGGCAGAGTGCTGCACATTTCAGAAAGAAGAATTTCAGAGGAAGTCAGGAGCAGCACACTCTCTGAAGACTCTCTTGTCATTCTCATGGATAAGACCAGGAACAGCTATGCATCTTGTCTTAACAAATAGTTTTCAAAAAGCTGCCATGAACATAACAAACGAAATTCTGCTTTTGGCCATACTCACTGTGACCCCACTGGCTACAGCAAATAAGCCTGATGTGTTAATGACAGCAAATTTTAGTCAAAGGGGTTACAATTCCTTCCAAAATGCAGAATGAATAGCAAGCTGCAACTGCAACTGTCATTCTTTCTACCACAACGACCTAGGGGCAAAATTGTAGCTGAAATCTTATCATCCAAATCAACTGATGAATAACTTTAGACAAAGCTGATGTAACCATATATGGCTAATTTCTGCATTTTGAAATATCACTAGGAGAAAAATAAAAGCTGAAAAAAAACTGGCTGAATAATGTGTCTCTGTTCTCACTACATTATGTTGGCTTTGTGTCAGAACAGAAGACATTTTGAGCAAGTCAAATAATCACTTCTCAAGGCCCTTTCTGGTTCTGCTTATTTCTCTCTCCACAAAAGTGAGATCATGCAAGCTCCATGAAGTAAAGCACTTCATGATCTTCAGATTAGAAGTAATTTGGAGAGTAGATTATTATTTTAGACAAATAAATGTCATATTTTACTTTGGCAAGGCAAAGATTATTTGACTGCTGTTGAAAGAAATGGAAAGTAGCAAGAAAGAGACTGCAGAATGATTTAAGAGTGCAAAGACTCACACATTTGTCAAATATAATAATGTTGACGGATTATGGTCCATATGTTTTGATAGCAAAGGGTAGATTTTCTCTTGTTGACAGTGATTGGCCTATGGGTGATTTAATGCAGGGATGTAGCTGATTTAATGAAGTACAACGAAAGATAAGGAAAGCCTAAGAGATATTCTAGTAAGAATGAAGCAGAATAATTTTTCGCATGGCTACAATGTTATACAAACTGAAAAGTCTCTTAGAGTAAAACCATCAGTTTAGCTGGAACAATGAATATGACATGTATTAATGATTATCCAGTTTCTTGCTTCCCTTGAAGTTAAAGAAAAGATGAAGTATTGTAGAAGGAGTATGTTAAATTCAGACAGAGGTCTATTGAATCTAGGAACAGGCTTTTTTTCAACGTTACCTTCCAAGCCATTAACCAAAAAAAATTATATTAATAGATTCTGACTCTTCTACCCCATAGAACCCGAAGTATCTGTATTAGTGGATAATCTTATATGCATCTAAAAATTATTTATGCTCTATTTCTAAGATAGCCTATTAGTTTAACAAAAAAAATCTCTGTGAAGGGCAGGTTTTCCAGTTCATTGAATATTTCAGTCTTTCAGAATTTGGTTTCAGTCCAATTCAGACAATATTTTTTTTTCCAGATTCTTTCCGGAAAGCAATCATCTAAATTGGGGATACACTACAGTAGGTAGGACAAGTTGGTGGGAAAGGTGGAAGGAGCGCTGTCACCCCTGAATCCTTTTCAGTCCATAATTCATTTTCAAAATTAAGAAATTTCTCCTGCCTTGTCAAATGGCCTGTCCTGGAGACCCAGGGCCTGAAGGTGGTTCACATGACCAGCATCTCCCAAGCCATATGTCTGTCCAGAGCTCACCCCTATGGCCTCACTCACTGGCTGATGAACAGATGGGTCTTAGACACCTATTTCCACAGCACAAAACCCAGCAAGTCTCTGCCTCCACAGCTGGGGAACAGGAAGCCTATAAATCTACAAAATATACTCACATCCTTGCTGGAGAAGCATGGGTCTTGAAACATCATGTTAGCAACAGGGGAAGCTGAGTCAAATGTCTGAAGAGCATTGCCATGAATTCAGTTAATCTGTTTTGCAATAAGAAATTGGGCAAGGATCACTTCAGACACAACACCATATTCTTATATATCAGCACTGAAATTCTAGAGGAAATCTTTCACATAAGAATGACATAATTTATAGAAATTAGACATTTTAGATTTTTTAAAAAATATATTTTAAAATATTTTTAAAAGGTATCTAGAAAATCTCTCATATTCTGGAAACATGAGAAAGTCCAGATTTCTGGAATCCGGAACACTGTGGGATGGCTCCCAGAGATGCCCAGCCACAAATTCAGTTTTGCTGTGCATTTTTCAAGGGCACACATATACATAGATGAGTTTAATAAAGAAACAGTGTAGAGGAAATGCAATGCAACACTTAATTATGTAGTCAGCAGGTGACCAACACTGAAACCTCTTGTTCTAAGGTACTACTACACATTGCATCTGCTGAACACACAGATAGAATCATAGAATCATAGAATAGTTAGGGTTGGAAAGGACCCTAAGATCATCTAATTCCAAACCCACTGCCATGGGCAGGGACACCTCCCAATAAACCGTGCCACCCAAGGCTCTGTCCACCCTGGCCTTGAACACCACCAGGGATGGAGCATTCACAACTTCCTTGAGCAACCCATTCCAGTGCCTCAGCAGCCTCAGTAAACAAGAACTTCTTCCTTATATCTAACCTGAACTTCCCCTGTTTAAGTTTGAACCCATTACCCCTTGTCCTGTCACTACAGCCCCTAATGAAGAGTCCCTCCCCAGCATCCCTATAGCCCCCTTTAAGATACTGGAAGGCTATTTTGAGGTCTCCACACAGCCTTCTCTTCTCCAGGCTGAACAGCACCAACTTCCTCAGCCTGTCTTCATATGGGAGGTGCTTCAGTCCCCTGATCATCCTCGTGGCCTCCTCTGGACTTGTTCCAACACTTCCATGTCCTTTTTATGTGAGGACACCAGAACTGCGCACAATACTCCAAGTGAGGTCTCACGGGAGCAGAGTAGAGGGGCAGGATCACCTCCTTCAACCTGCTGGTCACGCTTCCTTTGATGCAGCCCAGGATACGGTTGGCTTTGTGGGCTGAGAGCGCACACTGAAGCCGACTCACGTTCATTTTCTCATTGACCAACACCCCCACGTCCTTCTCCACAGGGCTGCTCTGAGTCTTCTCTGCCCAACCTGTAGCTGTGCCTGGGATTGCTCAAGCCAGGTGTAGGACCTTGCACTTGGCATGGTTAAACTTCATAAGGTTGACATCAGCCCACCTCACAAGCTTGTCAAGGTCCTTTTGGATGGCATTCCTTCCCTCCAGTGTATCAACCGAACCACACAGATTGGTGTCATTGGCAAACTTGCTGAGGGCGCACTCAATCCCGCTGTCCATGTCACCAACAAAGATGCTGAAGAAGAGCAGTCCCAACACCAATCTCTGAGGGACATCACTCGTTACTGGTCTCCAGAGCTGGACATTGAGACATTGACCACAACTCTTTGTGTGTGGCCATCCAGCCAGTTCTTTATCCACTGAGTGGTCCATCTATCAGATTGATGTCTCTCCAATTTAGAGACAAGGATGTCGTGTGGGACAGTGTCAAATGCTTTGCACAAGTCCAGGTAGATGACATCAACTGTTTTACCCCTGTCCATCAGTTCCGTAGCCCCATCATAGAAGGCCACCAAATTGGTCAGGCAGGATTTCCCCTTCGTAAAGGCGTTCTGGCTGTCACCAAGCACCTTGTTATTTTTCATGTGCTTTAGCATGCCTTCCAGGAGAATCTGCTCCAAGATTTTGCCAGGCACAGAGCTGAGACTGACTGGTCTGTAATTTCTCGGGTCATCTATTTTCCCTTTCTTGAAAATGGGGTTATATTTCCCTTTTTCCAGTCATCGGGAACTTCACCTGACTGCCATGATTTTTCAAATATGATGGACAGTGGCTTAGCAACTTCATTTGCCAGCTCCTTCAGGACCCGTGGATGAATTTCATCAGGTCCCATGGACTTGTGCACGTTCAGGTTCTTAAGATGGTCTCGAACATGATCCTCTCCTACAGTGGGCCAAGGGTCTTCATTCTCACAGTCCCTGCATCTGGCTTCCAAGACTTGGGTGGTGTGGGCAGAGCATTTGCCAGTGAAAACCGGGGCAAAGAAGTCATTAAGAACCTCAGCCTTCTCCAAATCCAGTGTAGCCAATTCTCTTGATAGCTTCTGGAGGCGGCCTACATTGTCCCTAATCTGTCTTTTATTTGCTACGTACCTATAGAATCCCCTCCTGTTATCTTTCACATCCCTAACCAAGTTTAATTCTAACTGGGCCTTAGATTTCTTAACCTCGTCCCCAGCTTCCTGGACAACATCCCTGTATTCTTCCCAGGCCACCTGTCCTTGCTTTCGCCTTTTATAAGCCTCTTTTTTCCTTCTAATTTTCCTCAGCAGCTCCTTATCCATCCAAGGAAGTCTCCTGGCCCTCCTGCTGCACTTCCTTCTAGTTGGATGCAACACATAAAATATACACATACAACATATCACATACAACAGAACTTCTTCCTCTACAGAAGTCGACATTGTCACCAGAGTCTGCTCCTGGGATCACAGTGAGGCAAAAATTTATACTTATTTTTAATTTGAATTTTACTTTTACCTTTACCTTTATTTTAATTTTAGTTCACTTAGACGTGGGAAAGAAGCAGACAAGACATTTTAACATGTGATACCATAAACAAAAATGCAGTGGGGAAGATTTATACAGAAATAGAAATGTACACAAAAAAGAAATGAATTAGTACAGCAATTAAAGTTCATCAAGTTGAAGAACTTCTGGCAACTCATTTTATTAACAACAGAGAGATCTGAAAGCTTGATAACAAAAGTTTTAGCAAAATGCAGTCTTCCTCTTTTTTCTGATAATTTCAGGAGGAATGGAAGACTACAGGAATCTTCCATTACAGAGATTCCTTAAGCTGATCTCTCTGCAATGGTACCTTTAGTCAGAGTGTTCAACTGGAAACTAAAGGGCTTTAAAAATATAGATATTTTCCAATGACATCTACTAATCACTCACACAATGCACCACTAAATAAAGATAATCCAGTCCTGTCCTAATTAAAGATCATTTCAGGGTTAATATTATGGATTAGCCTTCTTTGCAGTAGAAAGGCCAGAGAGAAACAGATTATGAACCCATTGTACATGTGAGAATCTTATGAGAGACTCTGTTTATGTTTTGTGCAGTTTTTATATCATTAACTCTCTAATCAGATAACAAACATTCCTAAAACAAGTCACTTTAATGAAGCAGAAGTATTTAATAATACAGGCTTTCTATCCTATTGCTTAGGATGATACTTTTTTATTATGTCATTTCTTATACTGATGACTGTGTCAATCACTTTGAAATCCAGACTCCTCTCAGAGCTTGAGCAAAACCACAACTATCGCAGCGGTTGAACAGCACAAAGCCTACAATGTATATAAGGCAGGAATACTGCTGAGTATACTCTAAATGCATGTGTTTGAAATCCAGAAAGTGCATAAAAGGGTATGGAACAGCCTGGCCTAGTTACTTCTAACACTATTTGTACTTGCAAGTGATGCTATAAAAATGCACTGCCTCTTACATTATAGCAAGGTGCATACAGAAAAGCCTACCCAGCCTGGCACTGTGCCATTAAGATAGGCCAGTACTAGGCACAACAGGAATAAAAGGTCAGGACAAATACCAATTTATCCTTTCCCCAGTATATCCTCCCACTTCCAGTAAACTCCAGATTGGGGACTTCCAGAGCCTGAGGTTTACTCTGCTCCTTTGTGCTTCAGAGCAAAGTGTGTGTGTGTGAGGGGGAGGGAGAGGGGTTTCTTTCATTCCAGAGAATGTTTTCACTCGAATCCCAATTACTTCTTTTTCTTTTTATGCCATTTATATTTTTATGTACCTACACCAGATGTCTCCTTTTCAAACCAGAGTCTTTGTCAATTCAAACTCTCTTTATAGCCATACTATTTTAAAGTTCTGATCATACTGGCCAATCTTCTTTGACTAGCTTGCACTGGTGTTTGTGGAAGCAACTTATGCTTTTGACATCCTTGTCAGCATACCTTGCTAAGGATGTCCACAACTGAGAAACCAACTCCTCCCACATCTCACAGATTCTATGTGGCTTCCCAGACAGAGATTTACAGAAGCTCATGTAAGAAAGATAGGGAAAAAAGTCCTTTGTTTCATTCTTGCTATGTCTTTCCCTCCCAAAAAGACATGTAAGATCCATGCCAAGTCCCTGTCCCATCCACCACCCAAGATGTCCAGCTATGGAAAATTTTACTCCTAACAGTCTGAATTGCCAAAACTACAAAGCTTGAGAAAGAAACTCTTAAGATCAGCAGCCTGAACAAAAGGCACTGCTGAGAGCTATGCCTACTGTAATTTTTGGCAGCTAGTATGCCTTCCTGCTGGCAACATGCGCTGTCTGCAAGCATAGGTCAGTACTGATATGTTCAGTTTCCGAGGCTCGGTGCTATACCTGTTGCTGTCAATGTGTACATTTTTTGTGCTTGACCAGCCTGTTCATAGCTTATGTTATGTAAACAGTCAGCAAATTTTAAAGTCCCCTCTTTGCGCAATTGCCTTGATCCATTGTCCCATCCATGTGTTATGTCTCTGGAAAAAGGGACATGCTGGGCAAGTGTGGCAGCATCCAGTTCCTGAGGGCACATAATATGGCAGCAATGATTACTGGTTTAAATAAATATAGCAACAGTGGTAACAATGCAGTCTACTTCTACAGTGAATATAATTTAACATTGATGTTCAGATGCTTCCTGTTACACATCCATTACTGGATCAGCAAGAAATAGCATACTCAGACAGAGCCACCTGAGTAATTGCATTGCAGATAGCAGTTAAAGCTGTTTAAGGAGCAGACGAGTCAGATGGTTAAAAACTCAAAGGAAAGCAAACAATTTCTGTTTGTAAATCTCAGATTTTAATCTTTCACAGCGAGGACTAAAGTATTAAAAAAAATTAAAAATAATTTCTGCTTCACAGTCATAATTTCTATAGCATATGCATGGCAGCTGCATAAAAACAGGAAGCAGAAAGATCAGCTGGATCTGTTTTGTCAGTGCCACTGTCAGACCCTTATCTAGAGGTGATAGGATTCCTTTTGCAGCTATCCCTCAAGTGATCCCTGATATTAAGTTTTGTCCTGTCACTTTTTGAATTTGTTTTAATCACTTTAACCATCTTACATATTCTTTGCTATTATGTGAAAGGAATAAATATATATTTCAACCTCAGAACCCAATATTAGCTCTTTACTGGCCTTACACAAATAATAGTGCAATTCTGTAGTGTATTTAGCAACATCCACTAGCTGAAATGCTTAGCTGGATAAAGTTCCCAGTGGGCATCAAACTAGTGAGCTCTTTATTGAGCAGATACGTTCTTCTCATGCAATATAAAGGAAAGAAAAAAAAAGGAAAAAAAATCTGAGAGAGACAGAGAACCAATATAAATTTGAGAAAGCAATACTGAGAGACAAGTATCAATCTCCTTTTCAATAAAATGTCTGTTATCACAAGTAGAAGAGGAAGGCGTGAAGGATTTTTGATGCTCAGGTTGCACAACCTAATAACTAAAGGAACTGGTGTCATATCTGTACATCAACTGTTCTGCTGCCTCCTGGACAATCACTAAATGTGCTAACAATGGTGTTATTGCCAAAGAAATCAAGGAATGGCTACTTTCTAGAGTGTGTCCTCTTCTGACAAACCCCTCATAAATGCAACTCTGACTTAACGAATTTAATTTTGTCTTGATTTGTAGCAAACTACTGTTTCAAATGAAGTTCTATACTGTGTTAACAACAATGCAGGAGGGAGTCCTTCTCACCCTAGGGAAAAAAAAGAAAGAAAAAGAGAGGAAATGAAAATATAAGACCAAAATTTAAACAATTAGAAACAAAAGGCACATCCTTGGCCTCCATCACATTCCCTGTCCTGGGTCTGCTATTCATTAGAAAAAAAAAAGTTATGAAAGCTTCTTGCAAAATTTCCTATGGATGTTTCAAAATAGAAATTGTTTGGTAAGTTAAAGAAAGCGCTGCCAGACCTCTTTACATTAAAGTAATAGAATAATTTTTGTTAGTTATAATTTTTGTATGTTTTTACCCAGAATTGTCATTCCTATTGATTATTTGGTTTTCAGACTATTTTTTCCAGCATGTAACTTTTCAGTAGTTTTTTCCAGTAACTTTTTCACAAGTTACTTTGCTATTTCCTTTCCTAATGTTTCCTTCCCTGTTTTCACTTGAGTTTTAAATGCTGTGCAGACCATCAGCTTCTGTTTGCATGCACCAGCAAAAACCTTAGTTTGTCTTCCACAGCTATGGCCAGGTAACATCTTCTGTGGTTCTGGATCATATTTTTGCATCAGCAATATTAATATATGCATGTTTTCTATAGCTGTGTTTTTTCTTCGCAGACATGAAATGAATGCTAGGAACTGCCCATAGTGGTAGGTCTGAGGAATCCATTAATCGCACTTGAAAGCCATACCACAAAGAGTATGCACAAAGCACACCACAGGAAAAGGGACCTAAAACTCTGACAGTAGCACTCTGTAGGATGCCTTTCCTAGGGCTTCACTTATCAAAACGCTAGCACCTGCATCAGTGTTTAAGATAATACTGTTTAAGCGCAGAGCACTTTTTGCATGTATGCTTAATTTCTTTTGTCTTATGCTTTTAAATAGTGAAAAAATGTGATCAGATGTGTTTGAGCTCCTTGAACCTGCCTTCTTTGAAGCACACACTGTGATTGCTTGCTTTGCCCCTGAGGCCTGCATTGCTGCTCAGACTCTCTGGCCTCATGCATCAGCCCCTTCATAGACAGCCTATCTAGCAATATCTGGCGTAAACATGAGTTAACAGTCAACAGCCACCATGTTGCAGACATAAGAATGTGAGTCAAACAGTCTTTCTTTAAAAAAAAAAAGTGTAACTTTCCTTCTGCTTTCCAAACAGGAGCTGAATGATTGAAGTAGCTTGTGAGGCTCTGTGGTGTATGCTGCTAAGTGCAGACATCAGTATCAGAACACCCAAACTCAATTACTGAGGAGTCGTTCCAACCCACATAGACCATTACAAGAATCATAGCACAGGTTCCAGCTCTCTATATAGAGTTCTCTATATAGGCTGTCTATATAGAGTTTCTTACCTGAGCAGACCCAAAGCTTGCTTGGAATTATGCCCAAGCACCAAATGACTGAAGCCGTATGACTGTAGATACTAACAACTGGTACCTGTGGCTCAGAGAGCAGATTTTTTGTACGTCTTCCTGGGTTTCAGTTATAGTTTTGTTTTTGTTGTTTTAATAAAGACTCAGGTGAATGGAGATACTTTAGCTTGGCCCCAATCTCACATAAGAAAGCATCCTCCAGAGCCTGATAAAGTAAGTCAGGATACTGACAGAGTATAAGGCCATCACTGGAAGGACGCAAAAGAGCTAGTTTGGGATTCTTGCCCTTGTGGAATTGCAGCCAACTTAGATTTCCTTTGTCATGGACTTTACTTCCTGTGCACTGAGTTCTACTGCTCATAAAGGAAAAGATAAAGACTGGGAGTGCTTGTAGTGTGAAACCCAGAATGTCTGCATGCATTTGGTCCAAGAGGGAGCCTGGTAACTCTCAGGTTGCTCAGGAAGAGGGAGACATTTTTAGGAGATTAAATGGGGAAATATATGAAGTAGAAGAGAACAGAAGGTAGGAAAGAAAGGACTTTGTCTGGTATAGGTTATAAGAGACTGTCTCTGGGAACAGCAGAAGAACCCTTCTTACTGGCCAAGTTTTGTAGGAACAGTTGGATGTGCCATGGCATGTGGCTGAAGAGTTAATGATACAAACACAAACCATCAGACGCAAAACTTCTAAGCGGGGCTACAAGTGCCAGGAGGAAGGAATCCCAAAGCCCTTTAATTGTTCTGTTTGGACAGAACTGCATCAACAGCTGTATTTATACTTGTATATTAAACAACTCCAGGGAAGGTGCCAGGCCCTGGCACTTGATAATTTATACTATTGAACTGTATTGCACCATGTAGCACGTTTTGGTCCAGGCTGATTAGCACTCTGCTGAAGAATTTTTAGGCACAATTTGGGTGTTAGCACAGGTCAGGGACCATTCTCTACAGGAAAGTTAAATACCTTGATGGTGTAAGAAGGTATGAAAGGTTAATAGTGTGGATCCAGGCTATTCTACAGCACTTGGCCCTAGTGTCAAACAGCAGCACCAGACAAACTACATTTGTCAGAGCAGATATGGTCTTTTTACTCCTTTTTTCAGATCTCTGCCTTACCTTGAGCCAAGAGGTGAGCTCCTGCAGTTTGTGAAGCCTGTTCAGTGTTTGGCTTTCTGAAAGAAAATATTATAAAATTTCTTCATAATTTGACTTCTACTGTTTCTCACATCCACAAGGGATTTGTTGTTCAAATTATTTCTTTTCTAATTATGTTATTTTCATATAAATAAAGTGGGTTTTTTTCCCATGAAATAACACAATATGACAATCCTTCCCCTAAAAATGATGCATGTTAATCAAACTGCATTTTTAAAAGGCAGGTAAAAGCATGAGTTAAAGCTCTGGCTGGGGAAACCCTGGTTTAAAACTGAATGTTTACATTCTATTTTGTCCCATAATTATTCTACTTTTTTGAGGAATAAAGAAAGCAGAACTGCCCAACGGTATCCTGAAGATAGCTGCAGTGCTCCTCACATGCTGGAAGAGGCAAGAAGAAACAGATGAAGCAGGCAGGAGAGTAAGATTCTGGTAACAAATTATAATTAATAGAAAAATTCTTCTTATTCCAGTATAGAGTCCAGGATTTCACCTTCAGTGTTGTGTCTATTAGAGCTTCCCTGAAGTGCACCAGTACCATAAAACACCTATGCTCTGATACTTCAGAATCCCAGGTGTTAACCATTTTAAATCTTCCCTTCTTTTACTCAGATGGGTGTAGAAAAAAGTATCCCAGTAAATAAATATCTGTCCCAGAATGAAATTCTTGCCCAAGCAATGCCTATGCAAAATCTCATCACATTCATTCAGACACATGGTTCTATTTTGCACTTTAAATACATGTTAAAGGGAAATTTCATCGTACATTTTTGAACTGCTACAATCTACTATTTATTTGATCTGAACTACTGACCTTCCCTCTGTCAGGTCTCAAGCATCAAGGTCCTGTTTGTTTGATTTAATTGGCTATGGGCAAATGAGTCTGATTGTGTTCCTCTTCACCTTGATGGTGAAGCGTCATTAATTGAAAGTAGCTGATTATAACACAAGGCACGTTACTGTGGAAGCTGGGAAAGTCAGGCCAATATATGCAGTCCTGGGGGCTGATGAGCACTTTTAAATTTTTAAGGAATTGATGCCAGCTGAAAAACTGGAATGCTTGGCTATGGTCAGGAGGTGAGCAGGTGCATACAGTGACCACACTCCTGGAGGGCAGCAAGGCAGTGTCCTTCATGTCTAGCTGGACATGTCCTTCATGTCTAGCTGAACATGTCCTTCATGTCTAGCTGAACATGTCCTTCATGTCCTTCCCTAAAACCATGTCTTTTCCCTGTCATATGCTTATGGAGTGAAGAGGTAGTACTGTTTTTCTCAGGTGAATGTTTGCATTCATCAGCATAATCCTGAATTTCTCAGTTTTATGAAGTTATAAGTAATTACCATGCATTGCATCACCTGGAGTGCCACTATGCAAACTTGCATATGGCTTGAATGCTCTTCTTAGACAAATATGTATCATCCTTTAAAGCTTCTCTTGGAAGAGAATATCATACCTTCTGCTCTTTCTTCATTTTACATGTGCCATGATTTAAACAGAAGCCACAGCTGAAGGGAAGGTTTGTGGAGAAAAGGTCTGGTGCCTGCAGAGAAATTCCTTTCAGAATTCTGTAAGAATAAGACAAAGGGAAAATTATAAATAAATACCATACAAAAAGAAACATGTCGTTTAAGGTTCCACTTTGTTCAGAATAGATCTAATGCCCTTCTCCCAGCTCATACTCTGTGCACTCTAGGACTGCACCTGAGCCTGTGCAAAAGGATTTGGTAATCACTGCAAGAACGTTATTACAGAGCAAGACTTTCTCTCATCAAGGTTGCTGGAATATTTGCTACCACCCGAAAAAAGCTAGGTGTTACCCTTGCCTCTACGAGCTCATAAACTCTCTCAATGAATGCTGAATGTGAATGAATGTGTACTGGAAAGTCTGTAAGAATAACAAGCATGAAAGATACAGTCTTAATCAGGTTTCCTCTGGACGTATTAAGAATTGTCTGCCTAAGTGAATAAGGATTAGCAATGATACTTCAGCCCAAAAGGTAAGCATCTAGTATGCAGTTGCCGTCTAAGTTTCTGAAGTGCAACTCATTTAGAGATCCCGGCAAGCCAGACATTTTGTGTACAAACATGCATTTGGGTTTAGTGGAAAGATAAGGAGCAAAGGGGTTCTTTTTTATTAAAACTTTGGGTTTAGGCAAGTATCAAACTTCACGTGAGATCCAAGCTAGGATCTCCCATTCTTGGCTTTCTCTGAATGGCCAGGTTGAGAAAGAGGCTGCACAGGGGGACAGCAGAGATGGCAGATACAGGCTATGTTGCTTGGTGTACGCTGCCCGTGCATCGTGCTTCTGGGCCCTAGAGGGGGTCAGCAAAGCTCTCCACATCACGGTGATGAGCTGCTACATCTGGAACCAGAATGTTGTAAATATTTCTGCTGACTGGGAGGAGAAATACCATTTGTTGATGAATGTAACAAACATTCACCACTAATTCATCCTGCTGGAAGTCTTTTCAACCATTCAGAATAACCAAATTGCTGTGGGCATTGTCTACTTCTCTTCTTGCTGATGTTGGTACTTCTCATGGGGTCTCAGAGGAAAGCAGCACAGCACCATTGCATCAGTTGAGCACCACACCTCCCCTTGTCATTGGAGGATCCTAATCACATTTTGGAGCTGAAATCCGTGTTCTGTTTACCTGCATAGACTGAATTTAAGCCAGAAAAGAAGGCTTTCTTACAACCCTTCTCCCCTCCGCCCTCAGTCTCGTTTGCTCTTTCCTGCAGAGCGCTGCAAAAGATAAATAGTGCCTTCCCAAAGGCACAATATAGTGCAGCTTCTGAGCAATGCAGACCAGCATCCAAAAAATAGAGGAAGAAAAAGCAGGTTTTTCCAAGTAATGACAAGAAACCAGCTTAATTTTAAGTCAGCCTGACGTGCTAGAAAAGTAGGTAGATAAACCAGGGAAGAATATTTTGTATCATAAGAGGGGAACTTAAAATCACTTCCAGAGGTTACCAGTCTTGATTACATAAGCTGAAGCAAGACATACAATGACGTACATGTTCAGATAGTAATTTGAGATGCCTTGAAAGAGTCTTTGGTCAAAAGGGTGGTGGTGAGGAAATCTTTCCTAAGTAGAAATTAGTAAAATAACGATTTGTTAATTTTCTTACCTGTTTTTCCTTAATTGTCTTCTTTGTCATGTCAAATTTGCAAAGCAAGTTGAAGCAGAAAAAAGCAGAATGCTGTTAATGGCTCACATAAATCAGGTAAATTAGCTATTTTTACCATTTTTCTTCTTGAAAGCTTTAAGATAAATATGTGTTGTCTGCCCAGTTGTAAGAAAAACGTCTGTTCTTTTATGTGTCGATAATGTGGGAGCTGCAAGAACTGTTGCATTAGCCCAGCTGTTTCTTAACATATGATTTTTCCTAAAATTCTCATGTTCACCTGTTGTAAAGCTATCTGTCCCTGCTTCCTCTAAGTACTGGGATATACTCAGAGCTATCCACTGGGTTTAAAAGAATTTTAAAGCACTGTCATTCTCTTAAGTTTCTAACTTCAGTCCCTAAGGAAATGCGGCACAAGACTTTCAAACATGGCAAAGTATTATTTCTTCATTCATTTTGGATGTGCCTTGTTTCAGAAACCTTACATAAACCCTGAATTTCAGAAGGAAGATGCTGACCTTGCTGCCACGTTGGACACTGGGCTCCTTTCTGGTTAGTTGCTATGTGATTTGACCATGATCATACAAAGTAAGTCTATATTCTTTTTCAGACTAGTGAATATCCATGATCAAACCAGGAACTAAACCCTAATTAGGGAATGGCAAGCTACTATCACAATAACTGAGCAGCCTTTCTTTTTACACTGGAATTAAACTGCTCCTCTTTTGTTAAACCAAATCCTGTTTTGCTTTTTGTATTTCATGCAATTCATGTAGTTCATGTACTTCAGCTGGATTCAAAGTCTGCTTGGCAAGCACTGCTCTGAGGAACAGTGTGTCCATTTCTACTACTTCCCTCACCAGTGATGGAGAGCATGTCATGATGTTGGGGTAAGTGCTGTTGACTTTCTCAAGTCCATAATGTGCATGGTACCTCAGCCCAGATTTCTCCCTTGGCAGAGGCTGCCTTGCCCAGCCCAGAAGTAACTAACATATATATGTAGCATGGATCATTGGGTCATTGCACTTGTGGGGAGAGCCTGAGTATTTCTGGATCCAAAAAACCCTGCCATGCAGATTTTACCACTTATTGCTTCAAAGCATGTAATATTTTTAACTCACTAAACACTTCGGTTGTTATTCCAGCAACATCAAAAGAATTTGAGCAATAAGGAGGAAATATTAACAGTGTGTTAAATCCAGCCAGTAGAGTCTTTCAGTTTCCCATTAAAGACAATAGTGGTGTTTTGTGATACAGCTGAAGCACAAATGCTGTCCCCAGGATTAGCGTCCATTATGAGAGAGTAAGACTTCAGCTGTTTCAATAGCATTCCCTGCAGGCAAAGAGAAAGGGTTCACACTCTGGAGTCCCACCAGCCTGCTGATCTGTTGATAGGCAAGATTTCCCTCCTCACTATAAATTGCATGAATCACAGTTGAACAACTAGAAAGGACAGCTAGGGTGGTCAACATATGAACTTAGAGCAGAAGGTTAAAACTCACAAAAAAAGGCATAGTCTCTGCAGGCTACCAAGGTTGATATTCATATGACACTCTTTCTTCAGTAGCATGAAGGTAAATGTCCCCCAAGGATAAGAATAGAACGGCAAAGTTATTGTACAGTCAATTGCACCGCAAGATGCCCAGAACAAACAAAGCCACCATACATTTCCTGGGTTGGTATCAATTTATTGTGTTAGCCCTCTTAGAAGGTTGACTGCTATTTCAGGTGCTATTTCTCTTGCCTGAGAGAAATACAGTTATAAAACACCAAACTCCATCATGTGCTGTTGTTAAATAGAAAAATATTTGAGGGTAAGTCTGGAATTATTTCAAAACTTCATCTGACTCTGGCCAAAAATTATTTTCTGCTATTCTTTTGTTTTTCATGAAAATGTGGATTTTCATTGAAAAATTAACAGAATAAAGAGCATAATCTTTGTCATCTAATCAATTTCATGGAATAAAACTTAATTGTGACTTTGTCCTTTTGGTCATTCTGTGGTGACCATGTTTGCACTTTTACATTTTGCAGCATGCCAGTGGCCATTTCTGTCAGGAAAATTACATCATGCACAATTAATAACTAAATTTCCATTGAAATACATTCCTTGTTTCATTCCGCCTTCCAATTGCATTTCTTCTGAATAATTTAATTCTTGTTCACACAAGTAAAAGTGGATGTAAAGCACATCATAGCAAGTTTATTAGACCATGCAAAACATGGTCAAAGTTCCTCCTTCCCTGTCTCCTGCCTCCCCTCCATGCACACGACTCAGGAGGAGAAAACAATGCCCTCCTCAGAAGTTGCTAGAAGGACAGAAACTTTTAAAGGAAAATGTGTGCATACATGAAACAATGGGTTAAATCTGTTTCAGAGTCACCATCAAGCTAAAGATTAGGACTATCCCGCTTTGCCAGATAAGCCTCAGTTTTCAGCCCCATCTCCTGGGACTCTAGAGAAATCTTCACCTTCAAGCTCTCCCTAACAGTCAATGAAGAGACTCCACATGGAAGTTTTCAAGGCCAGGTTGGATGGGGCTTTGAGCAACATGGTCTAGTGGAATGTGTCCCTGCCCATGGCAAGGGGTTGGAACAAGAAGTTCTTTAAAGTTCCTTCCAACCCAAGCTATTCTATGATTCTATCTCCAAAGGTCTAATATTTAAACACAGGAGACTAACACCAGTGATTTCTTCCATCCTTTGACTGCCAAAGACATCCTAGACATCTGTTAGGTTGTTGAGATGAACAGTTAGAAAATGTGACTTTCTTAACAATCAAAAATGGTCATTTATTGTCAATTATAAAATTTAATATGAATGTATGTAAAAATAATACAATTAATGTATTCAGAAGACAAGAAATATTCCTGTCAATCTCTGACTATCAAAATAATCTTCAGCCTTACCTGTGGGAAAAACACTGGAGTAGGACTGCTGCTGAGAGCCCCATCTCTGCATAATGCCACTGTGTAGGAACATGTTTTGGGAAGCAACACTTAGGCTATGACCAATGCCAGATGCTCTCAGATGCAGAGGAGATCACAGGTCTGCTACATGAGATCCTGTTGGCCTATTTTGAAAACAACAGCAGATAGTGCAGACATTTCTGTTTTGTTTGCCAGCTATTCATATACTTACTAGAAGGTGTGCACCATTATATGCATCCTCATAACCTCTTGTGTTCCTACCTACCTCTTCTGCCTTCCAAACTGCTCAAAGCTGGTCTTTGATTTGTCTTAGCAAGGCTCCTTTCCTTCTCCTTTTTAACTGGGGATATTCTCCAAGCTGATATGGGGGCAACTGGCCGACATTTCTCCATGGCGTAGGAAAACTGAAAATGGACCACAGGAGACTGGTTAAGACAAACAGGAGGAAATCTGAACCTGGAAAGAAATTCAGGTACTATCTTCAAGAAGCCCACAGGAATTTAAGTGAAGAACTGTGTAAGAAGAACAGTGATAAGTTTGGAGGCTTTTCTTAAGAAGGACACTTAAGCCTTGCACGATACAAGGTATCTCTGATCTGTCACCACAGAAAAATATTTTTAATTATACAAAACATGGGAAAAACATTTAGCACTGGGGATGGTTCAGAGAAATATGATTTTATTTATATGAAAACTGGCAGCATTTCGAAATGTGTTTCTGGTCTGAATTACATTGTTTATGAAGAATGTTAAAATCTATGGAAAGAAGAATGCCTCTGTAAAAAATGGGAAATGCCAACTTAAAGTGTTGGCATTTTCAATACAAATGAATGTATTCCGTTTGCTGAAAGAAAATCTGTTTGAACCTGACAAATGGATAATGTGTTCTTGTGACTTACTCACGTTTGAAATGTTGGATCCAAATTTTCTTTTCTGTTTTCATCATCAGAACTGTTTCTTAAATAATGGAAATCAAGATTTATTCAGAGAAATTATTTACCTATGTTACAAAATGTTTTCTAGAGGGAACTGTCCCATGTCAGTAACTTCAAGAAGTCTTGACCACAGCAAGTGACGCATGTTTGGTGTGTACCGGAGAACCCATACAGAATCTCTGATTCTTAGAAAAAACAGGCTTTAGTTTCCATTGTATCAGGCTCCCAGCAGGGTCTCTCCACCTCACTGCAGCAGATTTACTGCTTGTATTAAGCTTTGCTGCTCTGCAGCATGCATACACTTGCAAAGTTAATTCTGGCTACTGAGATACTACTAGAGCCCCAATTTAAGTATAGGAAATATAGCGGGAATTGGAAATGTTCCGAAAGCAGCACAGTGAAATCCTAAAGTGTGCCTACTGTTTCTGTAAATTACCTTTGCCTAGGAGACGTAACGATGTACTCTCTGGGATTTGTTTTATTTGGCTTGCTGTTTGCGTAAGACTAAGACCATAAGCAAAATAAAATCTAAGTACCTGTAAAGTTCAACTGTGAAAAAAAAAGCAAAGCAGAAGCATTTCTTTCTCTTAGTCTCCAGGTGGAGGGTTATTGCTATCAAGATAATTATTTTCCTAACTTCTTGCTTGTTCTTTGGAAAAAGCTAGCAAGCACAGCTTTCCCAAGATACTCTCTCCTGCCCTCAGTAAAAAAGAAAAAGAAAAAAAGAAACCCCCTTTCCTGTAAACCCAACAGTTACAGGAAACACCTTGGATTCAGATTTGTCCTCATTTATTTCAAAGAAGATTTTGTCAATTTAGATTCCCTTAATGCCCCTCAGTAGTCAGATTTCTCCTGTTTGCACAAGCTACCCACTCACCCTTAGCATGGTGAATATTTTCAGATGTCTGCTTTTACCCTGAGTTACAGCGCAGCTAAAGCACCTTGACTTTGGTGTTGAATGTAGAATACAGAATAATTTGATTAGGTTCTCTTTTAAAAATCTGATACAGGCAACAGTTCTTACATTATCTCATAATGTGCAAACAAAATGAAGGCCTGAATTTAACAGGCTGTGGAGAATTGCATCAGCAGCATGAGAGACAGGCTAGCACTGCAGTGTGCTGTATTTAACCTTCAGACTCTGGAAGTTTAAGAACACGTTGACCACATACAGCATGGCTAATGGTTATTTTCAGGCCGGTGTTTATCTACAAGGCTCACGGTATTCAGGTACAATAGTTCATACTACCTCAAAGGCTTAAATTGAGTGAATGGATTAGCGATCCAGGAAGTAAGTGACAGTTGACAAGACAGCACAGATGCTTAGTGCATCCCTGGTTTCCTCCTCCAGACTGATGGACTGTGCTCCTGAGCAGCGTCAGCTCCAAGATACAGTGTGTCTCAAATGTACGTCCCAGGATGGCAGAGGAACACTTTGCTTTTTTTCAAAAGCAGCATGGGAGCAGAAAGTGATAGATGTTTGTCAAGAGCCACGAGGAGGCAGGACACTGTAGAGGAGATCATATGGATTGCTGTCAGTACTATCTAAAGCGCATAAAGTGCTACTCACCACTGAACAGACACCACAATTGTGAAGCTGGAAGAAAGAAAAAAATGTCAGAACCATCTGAGACCCACAGAAGCCTTTCAGTGCCCTGATGCATGAATTATGGGACTTGGAGGGGTGAATGCAGCATGAAAGGTGTCATTAATAAAACAAAACTAACTCAACTTGTACTAAAAATAGACTTTCTTAGGTCTTATCAGCAAGAGAGAGCATGCCAAAGGTCACTGATGAAACACATCTCTCTATACAAGGTAACTACAGAAGTTCATAGATGCATCTTTGGCACAAATAACAAGATGGATCCCACGAAGCATGTCAGTGCTGGGGACATAAGAATGATTACTTAAGACTATTAATTCCCTCCTTATACTGCTTAGATTTTCAGACCAAAGGCGTCTTTCTAGGGAACACACTGCTAAACATATTGATTAATTCAAGTTTTATCACTCAAATGCCTGATATGATAAACCAGGTTCATTGGTTTGAAAAATCTTTTTATGAAAAGCAAAACACTCAACTTATAAATCTCTCAATAGCTGGAGCCTCACATCTGCCAACTGACTTCACAAATTCTTAAAATGACAGAATTGCATGGACTGGAAAGCAAGGTTGGAAGTCCTCTGGTCCAACACTTCCATGCACATAAGGTTGCCTGGGTTCTTGGCCAGCCAGGGTCTGACTACCTCCTGGTGGAGATTCACAGCCATTCTGGGCAACCTGGGCCACTGCTTTACCACTGCTGCTGTAAACATTTTCTTTTCTCCTTAATGCAACTCTTATGTGTTGCCCAGGGTCTTTCACAGAACACGTCCACAAAGAGTCTGGTTTCTGTGCATCCTCTGATTGGGTAGTTAGAATTATTAAATGAGATACCTCTGAAGCTTCCTTTCCCCAGGCTGAACAGTCACACTTCTTGCAGCTGCTCCTCAAGCGTAAGATGTTCCAGCCCCTCCATCACCTTCATGGCTTCTCCCTGGACTCACTCCCATATGCCATGTCTTTCTTGTACTGTGCAGCCTAGCACTGGACCCAGCACTCCAGGTGTTTCTCACCGGAACTAAGCAGAGGAGAAGGACCACTTGACCTGCTGGCAGTGCTCTTGCTGAAACAGCTCAGTACATGGAAGCTGCCAGGGCATATTGCTGACTCCTGTTCTGTTTGTGGTCCCTCAGGTACAAAAAAAGCTGTTTCCCAGCTGGTCAGCCTCAACCTGTCTTGGTCCCTGGGGTTGTTCCTTCCCAGGGGCAGAAGCTGACATTTGCCTGAGTTGCCCTTGTTGGGCTTCATAAGGTTCCTGTTAACCCATTTTTCCAGCCTCTCCAGGTCCTTCTGAATGGCAAATGTGCCCTGCAGCTTGTCTACTGCTCCTGTCAGTCAGGCAAACCTGTCCTCTTTCCCAGAAAAAATCACAATCTGATACCAAATCCTGAGAAAAAAAGATACAGTAAATACAAAAATAAAAACCACCATAAAATAAAAACAGAAATCAAAACAAAATGCCACACATCTCCCACACTTGTGCAACACCTGAAAAGGCATTCATGGAAGAATAATCTCTTTATGAAAGGGGCACATCCAGAAATTACCCTGTATGCATGGTGCTATGAATCCAATGCCATCACCTGCAGTTTCCTTGAGTTTCTGTTCTAGTAGTTCTTTGCTAGTAGTTTCACCACTAGCAAAGACTAGGAAGATGTGCTGAAAGAGCACTAAGTGCTGAGCAGCAGCTTTGCCTGCGTCATTCCCTGGTATCCTGAGAATTGGTTCAGCTGGGACAGGGAGCAGGCTGCACCCATGTGTGTACCCTGTATCCTCACCTTGCTGCTTACTGATGTTTCTCTGTAGATCTGTGCAAAGATCCTTTTGCAGGATGTGATGTGAGAGACAGCTATTGAGTGCTATTTCTGTACATCCAGGACAGCTGTACTTTGTGAATACTGATTTCTCTCTCATTGCACTCCTTCTTTCTTATCCTAAGGTATATCTGAGCAAATTCACTTACAAATTGCTATCAGCCACTCAGCGTTAAAAGTGGTAGCTTTCAGATGACAATTAGGATATTTTTCCAAATGAATTGAACAATCAAGGTAACATAAAAAGAAAGCAATTTTTACTTACAGTACATTTGGAGGAAAAGTGGGGGGTAGACATTAGAAATAATGAAGAGCATGAAGGTTAACAACGCCCAATTTTGCACTGCTAGCAGAATATTTGTACTTAGGGGACAAAAATGAACAATTTCTGCATAACCATAGTGCGACTGTGATTCAATAAAACCAGGAAAGCTGTGGAACAGGGAGATAATGCTGGTTTAATCTATGACTAGCAGAGACTGATTTCCATTGAGAGTAAAGGCAGGAAAAAGCTAATGTAATTACTTTTCTTTGGAGCAACACAGTCTAAGTGAAATAGCATATCTTTATTTTCCATAGTAATTTTGTGTACAACAGTTAATAATGTTGGAAAGCAAAATACAGGGATGGCAGGAACATGTAGATTTTATTTTATGATACAGGAGAAACCCTGCATAATGCAGATGCCTCTTTTTTATATACTGTACTTCTGAAACTAAGGTTTGAGCACCTGCAAAAGATGATTTTCTTGTAATTTAAATAGTGAGCTGTGGAAGGTCTGTTATCGTTCTGAGGGTCTTATGGCATGCCCATTTCCTACAGAATACTCAAATCTAAGGGAAGAACAAATACTGGAAGAAGCAACAGCCTTATATCAGCTATTTTAAAAAACTGTAAATTAATTGTCATTATCTTTGTACAGTTTAGAGGTCACGAGAGAAATCTGATGAGTTAGTATGATTTGCTGCATAACGCAGACAACCTAAAGCTGATTTACACACCACAATTAGTTACATACCAAAATAAAAACTGACCTGAATTTTCAATGGTGGTGCTTAGTGTCTTATGACAAAGTACCAGAATTTAGGAATTTGTTAAGTTTAGGTGGTGTGACAGCAGGTGAGAAGTACTGAAGGTGTCAGGGTTACCTGGCTCCCTGTCTTACCACCATCTTTCAGGCCTTCCAGAATTTTCAGGTATTTTCTCAGCTAACTGGGGCAGTGTCCTGAATCCCTGCCAGCAACTGGCAATGACACTGGCAATCATCAGGCCCATTTCAGGCATAGCCTCCAGATATACAAAAATTTCAGTCTCCCCTCCAAGTGAACTAAATCCTAATTATTATTTCGACAATAACTGAAGCCAAAGTGAAACCAATTGGGTTTTGGAGTCCATAATTTTCTATGTTTATAGTTTTGAGCAAACAACATGAATGCACATGAGGATGTGAACAGACTAATACAAATAATTTACATCTAGAAACATCTTAGCAGAAAAAATTCGAAGCACAGGTGTTTTACCTTAGTGAGATCCTCATGAAAATAAACAGCATAAGTCACCTGTAAGACTGCTGGACTTGCAAGAAAATATTAACTGACTTTTGTAGCAGAGCACAGTTTTCTGATACTAATAAGTTTTCTTCAATCTGTTGACATAGAAGGATGCTTCCCTTTACAAATTTAAGCATCTAAAGTCATGTGCTTTTTCTTCCAACGCAGCAAGAACAATGCTATACTGCACATCATCTGCATGTATTGCCTCATTATTTTACACCTGCTGAAGCCGTCAAAGTTTTGCTTACTGTATCAAAGAAAGATACTGTCCTTGAAAAGGCTTTTTCTAGGTCTATAAAAAGAAATATCCACATGCATGCAACTTTCTGAAATAAAGGGAGAAGTGTACCAAATGAGCTGCCTTGGATAAAAGCAGATGAAGGTCTAGTTAAATTTTCAAAGTACTGGTAACAAGAAACTTTTAGAAAGACACCCTTTATTTAAATTACTATATGATACAGATTAAACAATGAAATGAATTTTCTGTCTGCCTTCCTTATTGGTAAATGATTCTAAATATCAAAATGATGTTTTGGTTGAAAAAAAAAAAAGAAGTATTAACATAGAATTTCATTGGCAATTAACCTTCAAATGATGTATATGCATCAGTCGATCTTGCAAGACAGTGAATGAGAAAAGCTAAAAAATCTCTTCTGTAGCAGGCTGTTATTTAAGTAATTCCTCCCAAGTTGTACAGTGTAATGGTTTCAGTCTGATAATGGCTCCATCTGGATTAACAGAGCTAAAGGATGGCACTGATTGATTTCCATGTAGTTATTGAGCAGGCTCAGGCAGTGATGAAGCAGATGCTTTAAGGGCTAGACAAGAGGAACCCTGAAGCCAGCAATACAGGAAGCAACTCACCAAAAAAAATTTGGGACCTGCCAAGGGGTCCTGACTTTGACTTGGGACTGTATAAACTTTGGCTTGGGACTGCACAGGAAAATAAGCATGAAGCTGAGCTGTTTCTTAAAACGGTGGGTGTATGGCACAAAGGGCTAGATGTGGCAGAGCGCACAGGGGTCAGTGGCTGTGCTGGAGTCAGGGCTGCCAGGCTTGCATGGGAGGAAAAGACAGTGGAGAGGGCAGTGGTGGAGTACCTGCCTTGGAAAACACTCACCCTCACACAGACAATGCTGTATTTCTACGAACAATGTCCTCAAGAATATTGTCATTCAAGAAAAGTAACTGAGTTGCATCCCCTTTCCTTTAATTTTTTTTCATGCTTTCTATGTATTTCCTCCAACTGTTCTTCTCCCTGGAGAAAAAAGTTCACTTCCCTCACAAAGTCTTTTTAAAACACAAATGGTATTTCTATAGAAAATAGAGACCACAGACTGCTTCTCCAAGGCTTTTAACCCCTTGGAGCAAAGGAGAGCAGTGTTTGCCTCCTACACAAAGCTTTTCTTAGGCTGATGCTTTCAATACTTTTGAGCTTAACCAAAATGCAGTAAGGCTTATTGCATCTTTCAAGGTAAAAGCAATATCGAATTATAAAAGAAGTAACAATTACCCACTTGAAAAATAATGGCTCCCAATATATTTAGATGATGATTGTGTTTTTTACTTACCAAAGTTCAAATTTTAGCAGTGGTATTTGACAGTTTACATATTTTCTCATATAATGAAATTCATTCACTGTTCTATTTTTTCTTAAGAGAGGCCAATTCTAAAAGAATGATGCCAATATCAGACCTGAATTCTGATTGTCTATGAGATAATTAAGCATTTGAGTAAATATAAACATTTTAAGAAGGAAAAAAAAATCATATAATTATGCTCCAAAGCTAGCAGAAAAGAAATCAGAAGAAAGAATCTACAGCATCTCAGTTTAATCTAACACCAAGCAGGAGGTAGGACTACAGACTGTCTGCGCTATCTTTCAACCTCTATGATTTGTGATTCTATAATTAGAGAAAAAAAAGGGCTTGAATATTGGCAGAGTAATATACAGGCTAAGATGATATCTGCATTGTCCAGGAGTTGCCCTAAATGACAGCACATAGAGAGTGTGACCTTCCCATATAGGTGGGAAGGGTGTGGCAGCTCACCACTGGCACACGTTGCTGCTCCACTGCTTTTCTTAGTAGCTTATACTTTTTTAGCAGTATTCTGCCACATCCCTGCTACATTTGATGACCAACAGCCCAAGATGTCAGCTGTTTGGAAACCTGCTGAATGACCATTGGGAACACAGAGCAGCTGTGAAGTATGTACTCACACCAGCGTATCTATCTCTCTCAGATACCGTGTGCATGCTAGGCTAACCTGCACAGCACATGAGACAGACCCATACACTAGTCTCTATTTGTGGCTTATCCAGGGCAGCCTTTTTTTACCATGCTATGGCAAATATCACTAGACTGTCCTTGGGCTAGAGCGTAACCTTTACAAGCACTGAGTCCATACATGCTCTGTTCATTTACTCAATTTTACGTTGTGCAGGTCAGACTTCACGCTCGCCCATGCAATGTTTAGGAAGAGCTGGGAGTGCCTTGGTTGGTGCAGATCTGATGCCCTGATGCATTGAAGTCTACCAAAGTTTCTGCTTCTCCAGGCAGAAGCCCTGGAGCTCTCCTAACCTTGCCCTAGGGCGCAGGAAAGCAGTGTGGACAATTCAGGCTTAAGAAGAGTTTCAGAGCTACATTAAAATGACAACATGAGGATGGACAGGAATGTAGTTCTTCATGCACTGTCCATATAATATGCTTCCAGTGTCATCCCTGCTTTTGGGGCCATGTGACATGGTGTGTCTTGTGTCTGCACTACTACCACAGTGAGACTGACTGCACCACCCTGCAGTGCATCTGAGAGATGCTCAACACAGATCAAAATAGTTTGGGTTGGAAGGGACCTTAAAGATCACCTTGCCAGTGCTACTGGGAGGTTTCCACAGTGCCTGGGGCAACAGGGAGAGAAGGTCAGCATGGTGTAGCATTTCTACAAGCCCTGCCCTGCCCTGGTAGAGCAGATACAGCCTACATGAGTCACCAAACAGCAACTGAAGTGACACTGCAAAGAACCATCCACTACTGTGTCCTGTAGCTCTAAATACTTTGGGTCACTTCTGTAGACTTCCAGTCAAGGACAGAGACGTGAAAACGCAAAACTAATGGAGATTAACCTAATTCATATCCTTGAGCAACACAAAGAGCGGAATTCCAGGTGTTGCAACTGGAAATAAAATAAGCATTTAGTGCAATTTATCCAGATATAAGCCAGTAGTTTTGATTATTGTCCAGAGACCGCCCTAAAGCACAAAACTGTACGGATTTCCTTACCGATTTTTTCTC
>WYDI02005948.1:0-21051 GCA_009867235.2 Psittacus erithacus
TGTTATTTCCCTTATCACTATTATTATTGGTGGTAGCAGCAGTGGTTTGTGTTATACCTTAGTTACTGGACTGCTCTCATCTCAACCCATGGGATTTACATTCTTTTGATTCTCCTTCCCATCCCACCGGGAGCGGGGGGGAGGAAGGGGTGGGAGTGAGCGAGCAGTTGCGTGGCTGGCTAGGCTTAAACCACAGCAAGCAACCATTCTGATAACAATTAATTTTGGTTTGATGAGTAAGGAGAGCACAATGCCACTGCTCTTGCCATCTTGCTGTGTGGTTCCAGGCCTGTATTCATGACACCATGATCTCCAGTGGGGTGAACAGTGGGCATGGGACATGGCCTGGACATGGGTACCAGTGTAAGGATGATGCAGCAGAAGCGGTTTATCTCCAGGAGCCTGAAGAGCAACCAGATACATCTCTTGAGCAAGGATATTTTTCCTACAAGAAAATCAGTAATGGAATGGGGGGTGGGAGAAACAGTGATATTTAATGTGACATTAGAAATATTTATTCATGGCATATTATGCTGAAAATACCATATTTTCAGCTGGGGAATTGCAGTCACAAACTCTACAGAGGGATGGAGATCACTTGCTAGTTGCACACACAGCGGTTTTTTCCTATTTCCCCTCAATAAAACTGCTTCCAACGTATTCCCTGCTGCGACAGGAAGGGCAGAGGGGAAAGAATGGAGGATACTTGAACTTAAGGGCTTCTAGGAAATAAATCTTGGCTTGCTGGTTTTCTTAATTTACAGAAGAATTTATGTTTGAAACCAACCTTCACTGCTGCAAACAAAAGCTAGTTGAATTGGGAAATGATAAACTAGGATAAGGTCAGGCGTATGATGGAAATCCTAACTAGCTGGGGTGATAGTGGGGATAGGGCTGAAAGGACTCTCTGCCCATAGATGCTGTCAGCATCTCCAGGTTTCCATTAATAGGTCTGTATACATTGGTTTGATCCTGCACATACACTTTTTTTCTCTATATTAAGCAGTATTTTCATGTTTTGGGGTTGGTTTTGTTTCATTTTGTTTTGTTTTCTCTGTGCTTTCCTTGGGCAACATAAATTCAAATGCAGTCAATGTATAATGCAAGATGTGCACATTGTTCTTCTCAGACAGTAAAACCGTCAAGGGCTTAAAAACAGCATCATCTCCATAGCCCTGGCTGGTGTCTACGTAGCTCCCTGCAGCAGGACGGTGCACTGAGATGATGCTCCTTTGACAACATTGCCCATGGCCAGGAGTGGTTCTGCTGTGCCAGGGTCCTGGCTGTGCCGTGCAGGTTAATTGCCACACTGGGGAGGAGTATAGGTGTGAGGTCAGGAGTGTAAGAAGATACTGCGATGGTAACAGGAAAAATCTTCACCAGGTGAAATGAGTTTTACATGGATCCTGTAGCAGGGGAAGATGGATGACTAAAGGAAACAACCTCCTTTGCTGCCACCTCTGCTGATTTCAGTTGTTATATAACGACAAAAAGAGCCAGTAACATACTTCTTATAGGAAGCAGTTGCTCCTTTTCCACGCTTCTTTTTGAGTAAAAAATCTTGGCTTTTTAAATGTAAATATTTTAGGCAGTGTTTACTTTACAGCAGTTTGCAGTATTGTGCTGGAATAATTTTGCAGTATAATTAGCCAAATTTTCTTTGAAATTATTTTGTTTTCAGAATTCATAACTGCATTTATTATTTCACTAATTTTCGATGAGAAAATTTATTACTCTAAACAAGGGAGTCATTATTTGGAGTTTTTAAAAAACAAAATACCTCATTAAAATTTGGATTCAAGAACATTTCTATAAAAATAGGTCAATCAGTTTAGTGAATGGTCATTTTTGTGATGATCATGTACCCTTAGAAGTGGAATAAATTCCAACACATGCTACCCTTCAAAAATAATTGTCTTATTCCTCATCTGCCAGCTCTTCCAATACTATTTCCCTACATAGAAAATATCTGTAGTTCTCAGGAATGCTGGGAGCTTTCCGCTGGGAAGGAAACTGTGCCCAGAATCGCAAAAGGGAGGAGATACATTCACAGAAATATCCATGGAATCAAATACAATCCAAAGCATGAGCACTTTGGAGGTTCAGCAAGCCAAAAATTACAACAATAATGTCTTGTTTCCTTGCAATCCCTTGCTTTCTTCTCCATTTCTTAGGGACATTTATTCTGAGCCTGCTTCAGATCTCATTCTTTAATGTTGGACAAGGAGAAGGTGCTTACACTTGTTCCTTTCTCTGCTCTGTGTGTTACTCAGGGTGCTGTGAGCTGCTTCTTGGTGCAACCTGGCCATGGGCTCACTTTGGCTTTCTCCTTGTCATGCACATAGGAAATATGCCAAGCTAAAACCCATAATCAATGCAGCATGGACAGCTGCTCTGCATGTGTCCTCTGCACTACCTCTTAACCGTGCTTTTCCTTGCATTGGAAGGCAGGCCATCTAGACCTAGAAGTGCTTCTCATTAGGCAAGACCTGCCTTTTCTTGCTGGGGATTTTTACGCAGAGGGCATCTCTTGGGCAAAGAGGTGGCAGATGTCACATGGTGACTCCCTGTCAGGACTCACTCATTGCCAAAGGTCAAACGAAGCTGGAAAACCTTGAGCTGCAGCTGGGTCAGAATCAAGGGGCAGCCACCAGCTGCCTGAGAGCAGACCCTTCTGGCTCTTCACTGGGGTCATGGGTGGCCTGGCCTTCCCACTCTGTCTACTTTCAGAAGGGAACTCATGAGTGATCTCTCCCCAAGTCAGGAGGGAGAGTTACCCATTGGGAGAGTTACCCGTTAGGAGAGCAGTGCTGTATTTATTACCTTCTAGCTTCACTGTGAAGGCAACGAGGTTGCATGTGAGCGAGCAGCTACAAAAGAAAAATTTAATTAGGAACTGAAGTCATAAATGTGTGGCAGTTTGCTTTCACTATGGTTTAATTTGGTATTTGCCTTGAAAAAATTGAGTTATGTGGAGATGTCTTCTACCTCCACAGAGTTAAGGTCAAAACTGGCTGTAATGAACAAAGTGATAGATTCATCTATTGTTTCCTCACTGGGCTGCAGGGTTTGAGCCATGCAAGAACGATTCCCCCCATGCTGCTGGACAAGCTGGGCACAGGGGTTTTGGGTCAGTCTCCTGCACATGTAATTTGAAGTGCCTGACTCTACTGACACTGCTTGCTGGGCTCTGTCAAGCTGTGCTTGACCAAATCTTCCTGCTCTGAGAAGTCTTTGGGGTTGTGCTTGTTCATGGATGGATCTCATCCTCTGGAGAAAACAGAGAATTTGGAAAAACTGAAGTCTGCAGCTAGGTGAGCAAATAAGAGCTGTGTCCAAAGTGCTCAAATTAAAGTTAGCCAAAGAGAATAGGCTGGAGGCAGGAGGAAAAGAAAATAAACTGGACTGTTTCTATCTCGCAAAAGAAAATGAGCCTAGGAAGAAACAAATCAAACAGTGACATTGCCTGGATTCCTAAGCAGCTTTCCTGAGAGCTCCAATAGCCTGGGCCAAGAAATATTTGAAGCTCTGAGTGCACTGGGTCCCGGTGCAAATGTCTCCACCCAGCCCACAGAAGAGATTCATGCTCTGACTGCTTCTTCCATGATGTGTATCAAGAGAAATTATGGCCTGGGCCCATCTTCAAGCAGCTTTCTATTTTTACAGCCCCACATACCAGTTGCCTAACCCACAGCAGGCTGGCAGCAGTGTCCTGGCAGGCAGCCTGCCCCATGTTTGTGACCACTGTACTGTGCAAATGACCTGGAGTAGGCTCAAGGAGACAGCTTCTTGTTTATATTACAGCAAAAATGTCACTATCACTGCCAAAAAAAGACAAGAGGCCACCAAACAATAAACTGCCATAAATGAAGGCTATAAATACGGACATGGATAGCAGACAACTACATGCTTTTTCTCATACATATGGCATCCAGCTTGGAAAGAGTCCTATAAGTCAAGTTGTTGCTTGTTTGATGGGATGTAGAAGTTGGGGCCAGTAAATAAAAGGCTGCCCTGCTTACAACCCTCTGGTGACTGTGGGCATTTTGAAGTTCTGTGTCTTATTTCTGGAAACCTTGCTCCAGTCCTACTCAAACTCCAAAATGAAGCAAGGTCTGTCCATCCGTGTGGCTCCTGATGGCTGTTTATCTGCATTACCCATCTGGTGCAGTGTTGGCCACCAACCCTTCCTCAAGGATGGCATCTCAGAATGGCTTGACTATTGCCACTTTTCCTAAATCCTATGTTCAGCTGTGCCTCCCAGCACTTCAGCTGCAGCAGAGCCAGTGTGTATCCTGGCAGCTGAGGGCATGGGATAGCAGAGCAGAACTGCTGTTGAGGCCAAAAACCCTCCTGGGTTCATGTGCGCTGGTACACCAGTAGGAGAAACACAACACACAAAAGGGCAGGAAAAGACTTTGTTTCTGCATTCCTGCTGGCCTTTAAGTGAAGTGCTAAATCCAGTTTTACTGAATGTTAATTTTGTTTGTTCTCCCGCAAGCCAGCTGCACAGCATCCAGAGGAACAGGCTGGACTTGGGTACAAATCTCAGTTTTGCAGCTTTATACTTCTTTTCTGTGTGTTGAGTCTCATTTTTCACTGTCAGAGGATGAACACTTCTGTTCAGTGGGAACTGAATGAACTTTCTAGAGGATGTGACTGGGACCCTACATGCGGTACATGTAGGTTAAATCTAAGACTGTTCCGTGAACAACTAAGATGCTCACCTCTTGGCTGGCTTTTGTATCTTTCATGTGTATTTTGCCTTCCTGTGGGAAATAGGGACTTTGTAGGGCCCTAGTTTTGTGCTTCATGGTTTAAATACTGTATTTTAAAGAAAGCACAGTAAAGCATCTCTGCCTTCAGAGAAAGGTGAGAAAAGGGGTCCTGCGAGCTTTGAGTGATTTGTGGCACCAGCACTGATGATATCTGACTTGTTTTCTTACATCTGTATTAAACCAGCCCCACAGCTGGAGTGTCTCCTACTCCTCTGTGCCTTCACAAGAACGGTCCAGCTGTACCCTTGCTTGTTGCAACACTTTGTCTATGTGCAAAATAATACAGATCAGTATAAATGGCATTATTTTATTGGGATATGCCTTTTAAAATGAGAAAGTCAAAAATTAAATAAAATATGATCTTTTTGAAGGATTTTATGGAGGCACACACTTGCATGTGGAAGGGGTTTTGAGAAACGGCTCTGCAGATGTATTGTTACTGGAGCAGCAGCAGCCATGATGTAATGCTCTGGGTGGCAAAATAAACAAACAAATGAAGAACCCTCAAGTAGGTATTTCACAACAGGGAAAGCTGAATCTTCACTGCTTTATTCCATCGTGAATGAATACAAATTAATACTGTGTGTGACGTGGAAAATTTGATCCCAAGTTTAGAGTGATGGCATAAGCTGCCTTCCAGGAAGCAAACAGTCCATTCTGAATCCTAAACTGAAATCTCTGCAGTGTTTTTGTGATATGATATTGTTCTGAAATGCCTCTCCTAGAAAGAAGAGCAAAAAGCTAATGTTTTAATTTGAATCGGTCCTTCACTGAAAGACAGCATCTCAGGAAGCTGGTAAAAACTCCTTTTAAATCACTACGATTCCCAGCAGTACTATGACGATAATAAACCACTACTTTTCATTAAAAATATGATTTACTGAATGTTCTCAGTTGCCAGTGGATTTCAGATGGGCTAGCAACGCTCAGCTCTTCCTTAAAGACAGTCTGCTCCTGCGTTCAGCTGCACTGGGGGTTCTGTGTGTGACACAACATTGAAAACTAAGTCTTTTTGCCAGCCCATGTGAAAAGAGCTGGATACAGAAGGAAGAGAGAAGCAGGATCAGCTCTTTAACATATGTAACAGATCTCTGACCCTGACATCTGGACAGCTACCATCCTGTGTACACACAGTTTGGACTTGATCTCAAAGGTCTTTCCCAACCTGAATGATTCTGTGATTAATTCCCACTGTTCATACTACAGGAAAGCAAAGACAGGGCAGCTTCATTGCTGAGTGCGCTCCACAGTTGCAGGGTGCTCAGTGTCTTCATAAGCAGCATAATAACCTCTCCCCAAGTGTGGGCAGCACTACTGTGCTGACATTTTACAAACAATTCTGAATTTATCCTTTGAAGTAAGGTATAGTAGCTAATGCTTATAACATTTTTTTATTTGGCAAAAAACCTTGCCTATTTGTCCAGAAAGTTTTTTAGTTACTGAAAAAAAGTGAATCTGTTTTTCTTAGCTTCCATGGGTCAACACTAAGATGAAAGGTCAGGGCTCAACTTTCAGAGGAAAAGATGAATAAGTAATGCCTGCAGCCCCTGAGCACTGTTAAGTCTCTTGTAGAGTGGAAGCTCTCTCATGGATTTGAAAGTAAGTTTGAAAATTCAATGCAAAGAATGTAAGCAGTTGCACAGAATGAGGCTGTGAGTACAAGTGAGAGCAAAAGGTTGGCCAGAGATCCTGGTATGTTAAAAAAATTGCACTGATTTAATCTGGCATCATGCTGTGACTGTGCTTCTGAAACAGTTCTTTGCAATATTCATTTGTCAAAGGCTGAAACGTTATTTAGTTGTACTGTAGAAGTAGCTGTGTAACAGTCCTAGTTATTGCCAAGTGCTTAAGAACAGTTGATTTGCATTAATGCCTGCAAACATCCTTCAGGCAGCAGATTGCTACTGCCATTGCTGAGGTCCTGCTGAATTACTGGTTCTGAATTGCCAGCTTTGGCACCCAATGTATAGGCACATTCAAGGTCAGCTACTGTTCAGCTGCAAATGGCCTGTGTGCTGTTGAAATCAGAAGAATTTGCAGGATCAAATGGACTTCACAAAAAGGGAAATCCTTCCTCGGGGAAAGGTTAAGCTCTTTTACTGTGGGCATACTGGAAGATGTACATAAAAATCCGCATTGTTTCACAACTGCAATCTAGAAACACTAGCCTTACAAGCAAGAAGACTAAATGGTAAATGAGTAGGGTGCTCAGCAGCAGTGCACCTGAAGAAGTAATCTCTTCTTTCCTGCTCCTCGGCTTGGTTGGGATGCCCAGGGATGGATTGCTTGCTTCCCTGTAAGGCAAAAGCTAGAGGCTGTCAAACAAGCTCTGAGTCTCTAGTTCAGAGCAACTAAAAGGAGGTGCTTCCTTACACAACATGAGATGAGATGTGAAACTCCTCGCTAAAATATTCTGTGGGTGCTACCTTTGTCCATGGATTTGGGAGCAAACTAGGGAGTTCAAGGAAAAGAAGTCCATCAAGGCATGCTAAATAAATGTGCTTTGTTTTCATTTCCTTCCCCATGTCTGGCTATTGTCAGAATCAGAGTGCTGAGCTGAGTCCTTTGGCATGGCCCTGGAAGCTCCTTCTCATTAAGTAATTCTCTTTGTGGAGTTCCCTCCATTAATTTGTTCCATTAGAGTCCTTGTCTTTACCTCTAAAGCTTTACACAGCTCTGGTCATCTACAAATAGTCCTTTTTGTCAGGTTCATGTCACCTGGTCCCTGTGCCAGCTGTCTGTGCCAGTGCTCTCAGCCTCATCCCACTTTTTGTCATGTTGTCACATCATGAGCAGTGAAGGGAAGTCACATCATGAGCAGTGAAGGGATGTCCCACAAGGGCTGACCCTGGTTTGTGACAGCAGCAATAGTGAACAGTGTTGGACAAGTGCTACACAAAGGAGCCAGAATCATCTTAGAAGAGTGCCAGGTTTGTTTAAAGTGTATAGGGGGGGTTGTATCTACTTGTTTATTCCTGTAGAACTCACCTGGGGCAAGGAGAAAATAGCAGCATCTCCATGGTGTCTTCTTCCATCAGAGAAAGGCATAAGAGCACTTGGCCCAGCTGTATGAATGCTGAAGAATGCCCCAATGCGCCCAGCACCCTGCAGCTACTCAGGCTGTGGCGTGAGGGCTGGCTCAGTGCTGTTCAAGCAGTCACACCATCTTTACTGAGCCTGGGAATGCCACCAGCTTGCCCTTAGCCAAGATGGTGAGTCAGTAAAGAACAAGCAATACAATACCCTTTTTTTTTTCTTTCTGTAACCAGGGGGCAATGACCAGTGAGTTTAAGCACTTATTTCCCACTTTTCTCAGATATGCCATTATTAGGAGTATGTAACAACAACATGCTTGCTTCTCTTCTGACAGCATCTTGGGGCTGCCAGAAAGATTGTCAGTAACTTTCTACCAGTTCTGCCAAAGAAAAGCTCCTGAAATACACTGTAAAGACTAAATAGACTAAATGCTGCAGGGGAAAGATATGTGCCAACAATTTGTCTGTTCTGTTTTTGGTTTTAGTCATGCTGAAAGAACAGGTTGCCAAAAATTGATGCCATGAAAACCATTAGGAAGTATGCAGAAATGTTTTAACTGCTTGGATGATCATTTGGTTGAATGCAGTCTTGTTTATTTGTCTTTTTAAACAATAATAGATCAAAATAATCATTAAAAAAATTATCAACAAGACTATTGCAGTGTTAATCAGTGATTTTATCCATGAACTCAAATTCCGTCCTAATCTCTTGCAGATTTTATGCATCCAATTTTCTTGCACGTCTTGTTGAATCTTTTGAGTATTCTGTTCTACGTTTTCCAGTAAGTCTAAGACATGCTCCACATCTTGAGTCACATTTGAAATGTATATCCAACAATGATCAGTTCTATCTTTCAAGTATGCACAAACTCCATGCTCTTTAAGTAAAAGCATATCCAAAGCCATTCTGTTTTTTAAAGTCATCCTTGAAGTTGCCTGTAATTGTAAATTCATGTTAAATCCTTTCCCTGTTGCATTTGTTAGCCTTTCTACTTGTCTTGTTAGTTGATGTAATCATTACCTGTTCTTATATGTTGCTAAAGGAGTCAGCAAAGATTCCAAAGCCCAACCAACTTTCACTCCAGTTGAAGGTTCATTCCATTATCCATCTATTTTTCTCTTCACCCTTTCTAATTGCAAATGTTCTAATGCTCCTCTAAAAGGAGTTCTTTTCCAGATTGGACATAGGGTTGGTATGCCTAATGTTATTTGTCTTACTTTACCATCTGGAGGTAAATGAGTTGTCCAGGTCCCATCACTCATCGTCCACACTAAGTGTCCTGGGCAGATATTTTACAACTAAATATTGTTCCTTTTTTGGGTATGTATGTCTCAGTCAATTTGAGATCACTCCTAAGGCTTTATTTTAAAGCAGCAGCTAAAGGACGGATGGCAGTTCACTTGCCACCTTGTCAGGATTAAGATCTGGATTTTGAGTAGAATTGTATTCTAATTTCAATAGATTTCCCTGTCTTACCAATTCTCCATTTGGTTCAGTTTTTACTACGAAAGTGGCTCCCATTAACATCCTAATCAATATCCATTCTCCCCAAATTTGAAAAGGATACACAAAACTAGACATATTTCAGAGTCAATTTTGAGGACTTATCGTCCGTATTGACAATTTTCCATGATGGTGGGGCTTTCTTCAGCCTAGTGTAGTGCATCCATGCTTCTGATTCAGTTGTCTTGATGGTGGTGAAGGTAGTCAACAGTACTTGAAAAGGTCCTTTCCAGCATTCTTGGAAAGGTCCAGAAGTCCATGTTTTCATGTAGACATAGTCTCCTGGTTGGAAATCATGTATTGGTTTCTCCAAAGACAGATACCTGTTCCAAATAACCACGTTCCAAACAACCACACTCCAAAGTGCAGTTAAAGTTTTTCCTAGGGAAAGTAGATAGTTACATGCATCTTATTTTCCTTTCTATATGTGCATTCAAATTTGGTTCTGGAGATTCATATGGCTTTCAACATAACTCATGAAGTCTAATTAAAGTTCCACTTTCAGGTTGAACCCGAATTTGCAAGAGGGCCAGTGGGAGTGCCTAAGGCTGTTTCAAATTAGTTTCCTGACATATTTTATTAACCTGTCTTTTCAATGTTTGATTTATTCTTTCTACTTTCCCACTGGATTGTGGCCTTCAAGGCGTATGTAGGTCCTAAGTAATTCCCAACATTTTACTGACACCCTGTAGCACTTCGGCAATAAAACGTGGACCTCTATCTGAAGATATTCAAATAGGCACCCCAAATTTGGGATAAGCTCCTGCAATAACCAATTAATGACTTTTTTGCTTGACTGGTCCGACAGGGAAAGGCTTCCGGCCATCCTGTAAAAGGGTCAACATGTACCAAAATGTACCGGTGGCTGTTTTGCCGAGGTTGTTCTGAAACACCTATTTGCCAGTAACCCCCTGGTTCCATTCCTGATTTCAATATTCCCATTTGAACCTTTTTCTTTACAACTGGATGGTTTTTCAAACATATTTCACATTTTACAGTTGTCATTTTAGCTATTTCTAGCATTTTTACTGGTACTATGTGTCTCTTTAAAAATGTCACTAATGTTTCTGCTCCCCAACAACATTCCTTATCTTTTGTTTGTATTATTTCCCTCATTACGTGGTGGGATTACTGCCCTTGTGATGTCAGCCACCATCCTGCTAAATCCTTTTTTGCATTTAGCAACTTTGCTAATTTCTCATCTTCCTCTGAATATTTAGGTTTTTCTCTTGGTAGAGCTATGGTTTTAGTAGGGATTAATGCCATTTGCAAGGCGTCTCTTTTTGCAGCCCTCCTACCTGTTCTGTCTACCAATTTGTTTCCTATAATTTCTTTTGTATTTCTTGGCTGACGTGCTTTACAGCGCATGATTGCCACCTTAATCGGTTTCTGTATTAATTTTAAGATTTCTTCTTTGTATTTAATTCTTGTTCCCTGGGAGGGTAATAATCCCCTTTCCTTCCCCAGGACTCCATGAACATGTACCACACCAAAGGCATATTTTGAATCAGTCCAAATATTCACTTTCTTTCCCTCAGTTAGTTCTAATGCTCTCATCAAGGCCATCAGTTCTGCCTTTTAAGCTGAAGTAGTGCTAGGCAAAGGATTTGCTTCTGTAACAGAATTCTCAGTAGTCACCACATACCCTGCATATCGAGTTCCGTCCTCCACAGAACTGCTACCATCCCTGTATAATTCCCAATCAGGATGACCCAGCAGTCTAACCTTTAAGTCTTCTTTACTGGAATAGAAATGTTCAATGGTCACCAAACAGTCATGTTCGAATAGTCCTTCTTCATGCATGGAGTTCAAAAAGACTGCAGGGTTAATTAAGTTAGTTGTTTTCAAAATAACATCATCTTGTTCTGTCACAATTGCTTGGTGTTTCATCCTTCTGCTAGGGGATAAACAATGACACCCCTTTTGTTCTGAAACAGTAATTACTATGTGTGGTACAAATACTGTTATTGTCGTTCCCAAAGTTAATTTTCAAGCTTCTTGTGTTAGCATAACTGTAGCAACAACTGCTCGGAGACAAGTAGCCCATCCTTTACTTACAGTGTCTAGTTGCTTGGAGAACTACCCAGACGGTCTTTCCCAGCTTCCTCTTTTCTGATTCAGCACCCTAAGTGCAAGATACTGTCTTTCATGAGCAAATAACTGAAAATCTTTGGTTAGGTCTGGAAGTCCCAATGCTGGTGCAGTCATTAAAGCCTGTTTTAAATCCAGAAAGGCCTTCTGCTGTTCTGGACCCAAAGCTCACATGTATTACAGTTTGCCTCGCTATCTGAGCCTTATTTCTAGACCCTTTGTACCCATTTAGTCCAAGAAAGTTTAAAAGGTATATTGCTACCTTAATACAGGTCAGTCTCCCTTCTGTAGCAATCAAGATGTTATCCATGTATTGTAGAAGCAGATGTCCAGGATGAGGTTTTCTATTTGCTTCCACCATTCCAGCTATTTCACCGACTGGTTACCGATGCTTGTCGGACTGCTTTTGAATCCCTGTTGCAATCTTGTCCATGTTAATTGTGGTTTCCATCCCGTTTGTGGATTTTCCCACTCAAAAGCAAATAACTTTTCAGCTTTCCTCCTCCAGGGGTATACAAAAGAAAGCATCTTTTAAATCAAGCTCTGTAAAGCACTGCAAAGCACTGTGAATCCTCTCCCAGTGCTGTTAAAAGTGTATATGGATTTGCAACTACAGGGTTGCAACAAGATGTCTTTAACTATTAGATTTATAGCCCTTAAATCCTAAACTAATGTATATTCATCTGAAAGGCTTTTTTCACTGGCAAAGTTGAGGTATTATATTCTGACTCACACTCTTCAAGAATCCCAAACTTCAAGAATTTATCAATCAATTTCTTGATTCCTTGTCTAACCTTTGGCTTGATTGGGTATTGCTTGACTCTCACTGGTTTTGCCTGTTCTTTCACCTCTATTTTTTTTAGGTTGTGCTGTCTTTGACGTACGGGGTATGTCTGTATTCCAGGCTATAGGTATAACAGCCTGATCTACCTCCTGTGGTATTTGTTCCTTAACTTTCTCCTGTATCATCAACATTTCCCCCGTCTTTCATTCTGATATTTTTAAAAGAAAACATTTTTCAAACACTATTTGCACATTTAATCTGGACAATAAATGTTGTCCCAGCAAAGGTATCAGACAGTCTGGCACATATAAAAGTTCATGTGCAATTACCTTATTTTCAAATTTCAAATCTAGGGGTTGAAGGAATGGCCTGTTTTCTTGCTTCCACTCACTCTAATTATACTGACCATTTTATTTCCTAATTTCCCTTTGCAAATGTTCAAGACAGAATATGTTGCACCTGCATGTACTAAAAATTAAACCGTATTGTTTCCCAGCTTAATAATTACCAGAGGCTCAGCTGGATTCCTCTCCGGTCCTCTTCAGTTGCATAGGGTCATCATCCTTGCAGCTTCTTGCTGACTTGCCTTTAGTCTAGGGCAGTCTTTTCTCCAGTGTCCTTCCTCCCTACAATATGCGCAATGATCTATCCCCAGAGGTGCATTAGGTTCTCCATTATCAAAGTTTCTAAAACCTCCTCTTCCTTTGGCTTTTCTTTCCTTTACTGCATTCCCTCTTAAAAGAGCTATTAGTCTGCTCTCTTTACCCCTTTTTTTTACTTTTTTCTTTTTCCTATTTTCTTTTCCTCGATTGCTATAAACTTTCAATGCTATTTGAAGCATTTTATTTAAATTTCTAGAATCCTCTCCCTCTAATTTTTGGAGTTTTCTTTTTGTATTGAGTGCCAATTGTCCCATAAAAATCAAAGCCAATTGTTGTTGTTCTGTCTTGGTTTCCAATTTTAAATCAGTATATTTTCTAGCAGCCTCCTTTAATTTTTCCAGAAGCACAGAAATTCATTCTTATCTTGTTTTATCTCATATAATTTAGATCAATTTAAAGCCCTTGGCATTACATGCTTTACTCCATACAGCACCCATTTTTAATACTGATTTAACCTTCTTTTCTACAAAGCAACATTAACTGCAAAATATTCTTATAACTCAAAGTTCCATTTTTTGGCCACTTTTCCTTATTCTTCAAAACATACAGAAGCCGTTAATGGTTACAATATTCAGTCATTTGGCTTTTGCATAAATCATCATGTAAATCACCCCAATGTGCTAACAAACATCTTAGCTGCAATGATTTGGGTATTCTTTCATTCATGGTGGTCAAATTTCCAGAACTTTCAAACAATTTTACAAATCCTGATGCCATTACAATAAAATATGTAATCAATAATTATCGAGACAATCAAACAGTACTCATCAAATTACAATTAAACATGCAAACAGTAATCACCAAAACATTCAACAGTAATTACCAAACACCAAAGCAAACAGTAATTACCAAACATGCAACAGCAATTACCAATCGAAGTCCAACCCTGCAATAGCTTTCACTCATGACTTGCAAGCAGATGCCCAGGCTTCCAGTGCAAACCCTCTTAGCTCCAATAATGCACAGCTTCCACTGCGCCTTACAGGCAGGCTTTCCAAGCCAAACTCTGAAAGAAGTGCCTTCCCTTTCTTTTTCTCCAGGGAATGTTGTGAGGACCTGTATGAGTAGAGGGCGATGTTCCTCCCAAAGAACTCCTTGGTGCCAGCTGGAGTCTGATCATCACTCAATCTTTTCCAGTCTCACAAGGTCCCATCTGGGTCGCCCAAAACTGTCACCATAAGTCAGGAGAATAAAACTCCTTAATGCCAATGTAGCATTAAGAAGTAGGCCCTTCTTTATTGCAGTGCTGGGTGCTAGGTGGAGTTTCCACAGATCAAGCGCACCCAATGCCGATTGCATCATTACATTTATACACAAAAACTGCAAGGTTGTTCGTTCCCAGTTACAATGATTGGTTAGTGATTTACATACAATTGTAATATCTGCAGTGTCATTCTCTTCTGTTACTACACTTGCTCACAGGAAGGATCATCACCTGGGCAAGGGTCTTCTTGATCTGTGGGTGTGTTGCTTGGTATTATAATGAAGGCAGTTTACTTCAGGTCACCTTAAAAATAAGCTTTTTTGCCAAGTTGGTTGGCTAGATTTCTACTTTGTCAGGTTGTCAAATAACCATCCTACATACAGTAGACCCTAGGTGCTTTGGTTATACTGTAGAGAGTAAGGACTAAGCTAACATGTCACAGAGAACAGGGACTTCAAGCAACACAGTGTCTGCTTTCAAGTAACACAGCAACCCGTGCTAACATTAAGGCTAACTTTTAAATCAAGATGTTCCTATAGATAACTATTTCACAAACACAAAATGTATAAAGATTCAGTAAAACTTAAGATAATCTGCGACAACTCTTTCCTACTAAATGCCCAAGATTCTAGTTCCCAATAGATTTTCCTTAAATTGTTGGAAGGATGCGTAACTGAAAAGTAAAAGACAGTGGGTGTCTTTTTGTAGAATCATAGAATTCCTTAGGTTGGAAAACACATTTAAGATCATCGAGTCTAACAGTTAACCCAGCCCTGCCAAGGCCACAACTAAGCCATGTCTCTTGGTGCCAAGTCTGCATATCTTTTAAATACCTCCAGGAATGGTGACTCCACCACTTTCCTGGGCAGCCTTTTCCAGTGTTTGATAACCCTTTTGGTGAAGAAATTTTCCCTAATGCCCAATCTAAATCTCCCCTGGCACACCACTTGAGGCCATTCCCTCCTGTCCTATTGCTTGTTATTTGGGAGAAGAGACCAACCACCACCTTGCTACAACCTCCTTTCAGGTAGCTGTAGAAAACAGTAAGCTCTTCCCTGAGCCTTCTTTTCTTCAGGCTGAACAATCTCAGTTCCCTCAGCCACTCTTCACAGGACTTGTTCCAGTTCTCTGTGTGGGTTCCCGCATCTGGGAGTCAGAGAAGGGCTTTCTCTGGGGGCAGGTACAAAGGACATTTATTCTCTTCTTTTTCTTGGTGGGGTAGTCCTCTACATGAATCCTCATGCGGTCCAAGAACAGCAGCAGCTCCTGCTCAGCAGAGAAGCTGCTGAACTGCATGCACTGAAGGGGAGACCAGCACCACAAGGAGTCAGTTCTGCTGGGCATTGTTCTCAGGGTGTCTAGGGTACCACACTAGTGGGGTGGAGGCCATATCAGTGCTGGAGATTGTCACCCACTGCAGCTTCTCTGCTGGATGTTGTCCCCCACAGATGAACCCCAAGCTCTCTTCTTTTGGGTCACTTGGAAAGCAGTGAGCTAAGGATGAGCTGGGGAGAGTTCCACAGCATCCTTGATTCATCCAGAGCCTCTAAAGCCTCCATGTCCCCTTCTTCAGAAGATGTAGCAGTTTTCTCACCATACTTGCTGTTTTCTAGAAGCTCAGTTGGTGTGTCCCACCTCTGATGTGACGACACCCCAAGGCTATACTATGCCACCTCCTTATGAGCAAATTAGGCACAGACTGAATGGTCTGAGTTCTTCTCGCCGTATCTGCTAATTGTAACTGAGGATGTTTGAGTTGTCTAGCTGTCTGACAGGTACAAGCCCTGTTGGGAAAAAAAGGAGAAGCATGAACAAGGGAATGGGGCAAATCAGAGCTCGGTTGGGGCTTGCTGTTGAGAAGTATGTAAGTGTGTAAGCAAAGACCATTTGACTTTGCATTGCTGAGTTTGGACATACCACCTTTGTCAACAGGGATACTGCCTGCTTCTGTTCTTACAATTAAAACGGTTGCACAAATTGTCCTGTTCCACTCGTTATGGCATGAGCAAGCTGTGTGGACTGAAAGGAGGGAAGAGCATGGTCAACAGGCCACAGGGAAGAGATCTCAGCTACTCAGGAAACCTTGTCTTTTATGGCTGGGAAGGACACAGCAGAGGATTGGTGAGGAAAATATGAAGAAAATTCGTGAAACTTGGAGCAAGCATAGAGGGAAAGAAAAGGAGAATTTAAGGCAAAGTAAAAATAAACCTGTGCAGGTGGTTGTGTGACCTTCACGGAATCAGCTTGGAAACGGGAGGAGTTTTTGCTGATGCGACTGGCGTGTGAGCGCCCACTGCCCTCTGCTGACACCACTGTAGGCAGCTTATCCTATGCACAGTGCTTCTGAGCTCCTCTTTCCTCTGGCAGCAAGAAAAACCATGGATCCCCCTCCGGGGAAATGCTGAAATCCACGCTGGCCTGGCCCAGCCTCCTCTGGAGCTCTTGTGAGCAATGCCCTGTGTTCTGCCCATGCCTGACTGCCCATGTGCATCCCCACATCTTCCAGTGCCCGTGGAAATACCCGTGATTCAGCCTCACCAGACACTGTGGAAAACAGTCCTGTGTGAGTTGCACAGAGCAGGAACCGAACAAACAAGCTTTTAGGAGCAGAAATTATAACCTTTATTATGGAGGTTATATTTTTGTCAGACACGAAGATCAGCAGATTCAGAACATTTTTATCCATTAATGCCTTAGAAAGATTTGTGATGGGTACTACAGGTCCAAGAAAGAACTTCAGGCACTGGCAAATTAGATGCTGTGGCATTAACTTTTACAGGCCTGTACCCAAAGCAGGGTTGAAAAGATAGTTGAGAGTGTCTGCATGGGCCAGGACACTGAGTGTGTCCGTGCTCTGCCTGGGAAGGCTGAGGATGTAAAAGCCCACCTGGCTTTTATGGACTAAGCCCACCTGGCTCTTATGGGCTGGACAAATTCACTGGAAAAATAAGCCATCTGCATTATTTAATGCACAGGCACTGCTTGTCCCTAAACCGCAGTTTGCTGGGAGACTCTTCTGGAGAAGCATCACCTTGGCTTTATCTTTATGTCTGCCAGAAAAAGGCCAGCTGACTTCAAGCCAGCAATATTTATTCTTAGGTGACCTTGTGACTTCTCATGCTAAAAGGGGAACTGCATTTACCTTCTTCACTTCCAGGAATGTGACTTAGCCAGTGGGTGCTGATGTAAAAGCAGATCCCCTCATCCATCCACTTCTCTCAGGCTGTGTCCAGAAATTGAGTGTCTCTGCCTCTGAGAGCAGTATGAAGATGCCCATTGTCAGTCCCAGGCAGCCTGGGTGGGTTTGAAGGCACGGGTCTTTGTTTTGCAGGGCTACAGCCTCTTGGTCAGCTGAACCTGGATTTAAGTGGAATCTGAAAACCTCTCTCCGGGCTGTACCTCCAGCTAGCATTCAATGTCCCAGCTTAGGCCAGAAGAAACACACCATGAGCACTGGAGAGCATGTTCCTGCCTTGGGAAAGGCTTGCTTAATTCCCTGACTCAAGCCCTTGGGCACCACATTACAGTATTTTAGAGAAGCCAAATATCTCCTAAATACCTTTAAAAAAATGTTAGCAACAAATCCTAACTGGCATGTACAGAAGAGTCACAGCATGCATGGGGTGATCACGTGAAAAACCCATTTTATGGGATGGCTGCAAGCTGCTTCCTAAGTCAGATGGATAGGGGCAGTATGGTAAGGCAAGAGAGTAGGCTCCTTGGAACACAAACCCCATTGTTTTGAGCACTGTAAATGGAAAAGGCACTGAATCAACAACCAAGTCACAAACCTCAGCTCTACTGCTCAGCTCTATCTTAGGAAATCACAGGAAACTTCTCTGAAAATTTAGTGTCTCTCAGCCCAAAGCAGATTCTCTCACAAGGTGTGTGACAAAGGTGACTTTGAGGAGATGGCCTTGACCATGAAACAAGAACTGAAACTAGAGAAACGTCAGCTGGCTGGGATGAAGCTCCAGCTGAGTGCCATGTTTGGCTGAGCCCCAGGCCTTTCCATGGAGCCCCTCCAGCAGTTTCCACCCAAGGTACCAGTTTTTGCCTAGGGGAATGGCTCCCACTGCCTTTGGTACTTTCCCTGCCCGGCTCAAGGGTGATTTTGTAATGCCTTAGGCAGGGATGGGCAGAGTACCGGTCTGAAATGGAGGAGAAGGTGGTCAGTGTCCAGATGACTATACAGGTTTGACCTCTTCACTACCTCATGAGTTCAGTGGATGACCCTCAGTCAGAGGGTGCCTGCGTGCGTGCCTGTGCGCAGGTAGGGCGTCCACAGTCTGCTTCTCCCCACGATAGACTCGTGCCTGGACTTGGTGCCCTCTAGTGTTGTGAAGATTCCAATATGCAAGAAGAACCTGTAAAACAGCTTCCCTGCTTCAGAAACCACGGGTTGGCTAATTCATAATGCAGTAATTACTTTAGTTATGCTATGTAGCTATGACTTATTGGAAATCACGTGATCCTGAGTATATCATGCAATTGCAGTCACAATACCACATACCTCAGGACATGTTTCTATAGGCTAAAGCTAACACACCAAGGGCCTGAGCCTGCAAAATACACCCAAATCCATTGGATGCGCAGCACTTCACCTGACGCCGCTATCCCTGCATCTGGAGTATCAGAAATCTGGCAAACCCTGCACAACCAGTCACTCCTTGTGCAGCTTTGGCAGGCCGCGAAAGCTGGTCTGTGTCTGTGCCACTACCAGAAAGGCAGCCCTGCCACCTTTCCAGGTGGCTGCAGGCTCCCATAGCCATGCTCTGAGCAGCCCTGAGGCCCATAGATGTGGCTGTGAGGTGCTGATCTGACTGGGAAAACACACCACAGTAAGGGCTTTCCAGCTCTGCCGGATGCATAAGACACGGACCTGCAGAAGGCATGCTGCCCCATGTGAAACTGGAAGCTATCCTCATCCCCCTGCAGAGCAGCTGCCATGGAGCTGGTTTTGCCTGTAGAGGTAATATCCTTAAACTGGCTGAAGCACTGAGTTGTGAAAAATCAGAAGACTTGGTGGGAAACAGTGAGGAAGTTGGCTGCTTAATGGAATTTTCATATTAAATTCTTCTATCTATTCCAACCTGGGGCCGATGCAGGCTCTTTCCCTCCCAGCGGTGAGCTCCTGGAGGTATCAGAACACAATGAGCACAGCCTGCCCCAGCATTTGCAGGTGTTCCCCTTCCCAGTCTGCTTTTTTCTGGTACAAGATGCTTTGTCCATCCAACCCTCTCCCCATGGAGAGGAGCTCCAAGAAGAGCTCAGCCTCTTTTATAAGCAGGAACTAGACTGCCATTAAATGGTGTGACCGTTTTAGTTTCCACACACTTGGTGTCAAACGTCACTGACCCTCAGAGGGATATTTTCCTCTGGTTTTATCCCCTGTTCCTCCATTTCTCCATCCTCACCATGAATCACATCATGATTGAAAAAAAATCTGCCCTTAGACTAGGATTGAAGCTCCCAGAGCTAACCAGAAATATAGGACACTAAACTTTATATTTGCAATATTCAGTTTAGAGATCAATCCTCCAGCTTCTCACCAGAAGTATCTCACAAGGGCACCAGTGAGTCACTAAGAGACTGCTGGAAGAAGGACCACTATGGTGGTGGTGGCATTTAAATGCTGGGGTTCAAACAAGCTTAAGGTTTATTTTCAACCTGTTGCCATTTATAGCTGAGATGTCTGAATATATTGCTAAATATTCATGGTCTTTAGTAGCTATATCAATCATTAGAGTTCACCTAGAGGATGAATATATTTCCACATTATGCCCTGCAAGCTGTGAAGGGCAACAGACTACTTATATTCCACTAATTAGAAGGCAAGCTAATGCCTAATTCTTTTAAATAGAACACAAAGTAACCTTAGAAGTATTACTCACTCTTCGTGAGCAAGAACCACTGGTGCATTTAATTCAAGAACAAGGCAGAAAATTAAGATAGTCTGTTAGATAACTGATCTGTAAAGACAGGTTCAGAAAAGACAGTGGACTATGAAGCGCTCCTAGAAATACGATAATGGTTAAAACTAAAACCTGATTCCTTTCCAGTCTTCAGGAGGGACTTGTTTATTCACCTTAATGTGAAAGGTCTGAGTTCAGAATGAAACAAAAATTTCCAGAGTAGCCCAAAGTTACCCAGTCTGTTGCAACTCCTTATTAACTGAACTTCATGGTAAATCCATCACAGAAGTTTGGGGTGATCCAGGAACTCCTTGTAGTTCTGAATTCTGCCTTGTTTGATACGTATCACCAGAAAAAGATCAAAATGAGTAGCAGAAGGAAAAGGAAGCTGCAAAAGGTTTAGGCCATTGACTAAATGATCACTTAATTCCTGTTGGAAATTACCTGAGACAAGATTTGGCAGCAAGCAAACATCATCTCTGTCTCAAAGGAACAAAATCTTGCTCTAAAACTTGCCTGCCATCATTTTTATTGTGTACTGTAGGAAAATAACCGAGATTGGGGAAAATGAAGAAATATGGCTTCGCAAAGTTCAGCTCAGAGGCTGTAATACTAGAGCAGCTTTGACAGTTGCTGCTCCCAGGAACAAAGTGTGCTTAGAACAGACAAGGTCTGTAAAAGCGTGGTGTAATATCCTTGAAATGGGGCATAGAGTGGTACGAAGGTACCACGGCTCATCCTTGTTAGCAGGAATAAAGAAGATAACTGCATAGTTATCATCAAGAAAGATGAATCGCAACTGCTGCCTCAGCTGTGATGGTGAAATCGTGTTCTGAAGCTGAACTTTGCTCATTATAATGTCACAAAAGGTACCCACCTCTGGGCTGCGACTGCTCCCCCACTGAACTTACTTGTGACTAAAGCAACTTAAGCTCCACCTAAAGATAAAGAAATAGTATAAATTGGCAAAAGAGAATGGGGATGTTGGGAAGAAGCCCTCCATCGAAACATCTGGGACCAGTTGACGGGCTAGATTACTCTTCTCCCCTGCGTAGGGACACCCATTGAGTAAGAGCTC
>WYDI02005949.1:0-47597 GCA_009867235.2 Psittacus erithacus
TCAGGGGACTGGAGCACCTCCCATATGAAGACAGGCTGAGAAAGTTGGGGCTGTTCAGCCTGCAGAAGAGAAGGCTGTGTGGAGACCACATAGCAGCCTTCCAGTGTCTGAAGGGGGCCTACAGGGATGCTGGGGAGGGACTATTAATTAGGGACTGTATAGATAGGTCAAGGGGTAACGGGTTCAAACTTAAACAGCGGAAGTTTAGATTGGATATAAGGAGGAAGTTCTTTACTGTGAGCATGGCGAGGCACTGGAATGGGTTTCCCAGGGAAGTTGTGAATGCTCCATCCCTGGAAGTGTTCAAGGCTGGGCTGGACAGAGCCTTGGGTGGCATGGTTTAGTGTGAGGTGTCCCTTCCCATGGCAGGGAGGATGGAACTAGATAATCTTAAGGTCCTTTCCAACCCTATTTTATGATTCTAAAATATCCAAATTGTGAAGTGGCAAGAAAACACTTGATGATATCCTCATTTTCAGACCACAAACTTCCACTTTTCATATACAAAATTGAATGTGGTCCACTCTGGACAGGAGCAAACTCTCAAAGAAGTCTGATATGCAGAAGTAAACTATACATTTGAAGATTCAACATTAATTAATTGTATGGGTCTGTCCAAGACCAAATTTTAACAGCAGCCCATACACAAGTTCAAAAGTTGAAAACCACTTTCAAGTGCAAAGTCACCTTAAAGTGTACCTGTAACTTAAAACTTAGAGACCCGCATAAGAACATGACTCCGTACCTCTACAAAGCACAACACATTACCATTTGTTAATAAAACAAAATAATCCTGGCATACCAATGACAACTAGGCTTTCTGTTTGATTGCTCTGCTTTTGCTGAGAAGATGAAGGATATTAACATTTCCTCACTGTTTTTAGAGGACAGTGCCATTTTCCGTGAACAGAAGAGGTAAGGCTAACAATACCTAACAGCAGAGCAGTGAATTTAAGTGGCCCTAAATAGTCACTGTTTTCTCATGCCTCAAAAATCTAAATTTATTCATAAGAAAATTACTTCCATCATGTCTGCATCGCATAAAAATAATCTTACCCAAAAAATATTTTTTAAATGCTAAAATATGAAACCAAATTCAAAGAGAAATTAAACAAGAAAGTGTGAAAGTACTAAATTGGAGTTTAAATTCGTAACATTCATAACCTAAGAGTATGTCTGCAAAAGTCCAGTGCATTCTACAGTTTTCTTCAAACTTAATTCTATGTAACTTCATTATACTTAACATTTTCTTACCCCTTAACACCAGACCCATGAGTCTTGCCAGTGATTTTGGCACTGTTACCACTATCAGTTCATTTGAAGCAACATTGCACCTGGCTTCTGATTGCTAGCACCCATTTACAAGTTTAAATCAATGAAACCTATTAGCATGTTCTGTGATGCACTCTAACTTTTATAGTAATGTATTATTAATGTAATCACCTCAACAAGCCTTATACCTTATAAAAAGGAAAAGTTGGAAGGATTCAAGTAATTGAAGCTTAGTAAGCTAAAAAGTTATTGTAATGTATATTGCTTTAATGTTAAAGGTAAATAATTTGGGGAACATTCACAGCAACTTATATAATTCACTCACTCCAGGAGAAACATGAGTAATGCTAACAGAAAATTAGCAAAGAAAGCAACTGACATAATGTGAACCTGATGCAATATATGAAAATAGATTATGTAAATAGATCATCAGATTTTATTCTTACGGGATTTCTATGCTTAAACTAAAGTACTCCTCCAAAGCCAAGAACATATAGCGCATATACTACATACTCAAGTTGTTGTGTGTTACCTGTATTTGACAGATGGCAATTACTTTTCCATAAAAGAAATAAGGCTAGTCGCTAATGAAATGCTCTTAACAGACTCACTGCCTAAGCAAAAAAGTAGTAATTTTAAAATCAAAAGAAAATTTTCCAAAAGTTAGGGAACAGAGTACTGAGTGCCACCCAAACCATAGCAATGAAATCCCACAAATCAGTATTTCAAAGTTTGCTCAGCGCTATGGATTTGGTCCAAGACTTTGTGTCTTGAATACTAAGCTCATTGCAATAATTTGTTTACCAGAATTTGCGACAATCTCCTATTTCTTCTTAGCCTCTTAAAATCAGCCCACTGAAAACTTGATCACTTTTTTTTTTATTTGCTTATGGGTGCATCTTCCAATTCTTAAACCCCCTGTTCTTCCCATGGTACTGAAGAGATGGTTTTCTAACTATATCACCTACATGGCCTGTGTTCAGCTAATGATCACCTTTAAGTAATCTCATTTTACATAAAGGTCCAAACTTTTTATTCTTTAGGGTAAGCAAGGCTGGAGAAAATGAAACTCAAACATGTGATACATTAATGCCTTAGACACCGAATGATTCTCAAGCTGCGATTTCACCATTAGAACTCATTAGCTTTAGAATTTTATATGCCATTGCTGGTTAAATTTTGATTGATTAGCTTCAGTTCAACAAGCTGGACCTCTTCGGAAATGCCACTTTGTGAAATATAGGTGTTTATCACACCACTGGTGCAATAAGAACGGCACACCATCTGATACCTGAAGCACAGAAAGCAAATGCTATTTCAGGCTTCATGGCATCAACTAATCATAGCAGAGACTGTGACCGATCCACTCACAAGCTGCATCGCATCCCTGGACCAGTATATTTCAAGAGATGTTGCCCTCACTCCAGGTCAGTACCAGAGCACACAGCTCTGGCAATTTGAACATATGCTTAGAGGCATCAGCTTCCTCAACTCAGCTGATGCCTGTGCGCAAGAGCTCTGTAACAGGACCCAAATGGGATTGTTGCTCTGTAATAGGACAGGGGCAGTAATACTGATTGTACCCATCCTACAGAGAACATCACAATCACTTTGCTGCTAAGTGAAGCTGAAGAGCTGCAGTTTGACATACTGGGAATGCTGAAAAAGATCTACCACTCCAGAGGGTATGAGAACCCTCCCCCCCTTCTTCAGAGGCGCTAAGAAACAAGAATGACCAACATCAAGCAATACAGTGGTTATAGAGAAAACAATGTTAAAAAAAATATATGTATCTTAGTTAATCTCAAACAACTGTAGCTACACCCAAAATTGTAGAAAGCTCACCTATAGGCTTGGAATACAAAATTCAGTTCATGAAGAAGGGAAAGCACATTGTGATCAATACAAGCACATGCTGTTTTCCGTCAGCTTAAAAGGCAGGACGAAGCATGTACAGCAATGTCCTGTACAACCTCTATCACATCCAGCACTGCAGGGAACAGGAAATACTGTGTTTTTAGAAAAACAACCATATAAACATTCACATTTCTTGAAAGTCAGACTAACCTCATGTTACCCAGTGTTGCCAACCCTGTTTTTTGGCTAAAACCTATTACAGGGGATTTAGTTAATCTCATAGACACTTAGAAAACCAAAAATACAAAGGGAAATTCCTACATCATCTTGTACCTTATAAACACGGGTTTGTCAATACACTTTAATCACTAGACATGCTGCATGCAACAGTTGAAGAAGAGTTCAAAATTCACAGTCTGCATTGTTTGAAGGGCAAAACCCAGTAGCAGATATTCATGGAATAAAGATCAGTGCGAATCTAGATGATCAGCTATAGGAACAGGCTTCCAGGGAAATGATGGAATTACCATCCCTGGGAGTGTTCAGAAACTGTGGAGATGAGGCCCTTAGTGACATGGCTTCGTGGTGGCCTTGGCAGTTCTGGGGTAAAGGTCGAAACTGATGATCTTGGAGGTCTTTTCCAACCTAATTCTATGCTAAATACAAAGCAGTGGCTCATCCTGCCAATTTCAAGCAGCCTTCAACTTCAGGAGACCTTTGAGACTAAGGTTACATTTGAATCAGTGTATCTATTCTAAGCTACTGTCAGTATGTTTAAGCCCCCTTAAAGACATTTGCGCTCCTGGTCTGTCCACCATTCTGGGGCAACTAATTACATGATATTAATGCCTACAAGTTCAGAATAAAAAGCACAGATTTTGGTTCAACAGCCTAGCTTTGAGTCTCATATGACTTTCAGATGCTTGCAACAGATAATGAACAGATAAAAGAACAGAGATTTATACCATGCAAATAGACTAAAAAATAACCATATAAAAAGAAAAAAAAAAAAGGAAAACAAAAAGCAAAAAGACACTACTTCTCCTTCCACACTCACTGAATTGCAAGGTCAATAAATCAATCACTGAGAAGACATGCACACAGCTAAGTACAACTTGAAGTGACAAGGCACAAAATATATTATATGCATGTGGAACATCTGAAAGCCTGGCTTATTCACGGTAGTTCACATGCCTAGAAAAAAGCCCTGAAACTAACAATGGATCCAGTACAGTCTCAGCAGAAAACAACAGGATTTGATTTTTTTTTCCATTCCTTGTGTAATATCCATCCAACCTCATTCCCTCTTCTAACCACTTTTTCTCTGTTTTGATTTATTCAAGAACATATTACCAGTGGGGGCCAGAAAGGTTAGATATTATTTCAAAATAGGAGGTGGAAGAAAGAGCATAATATTATCCCCCTCAACTCTCAAGACATATCTGATTTACTGTTTGAATCAGAATGTGCACAGGAATATTATTAGCCATCCTTGTTGCTCAGTGCAACTTTATGTGCACGCACAAAGCACCTGCTGCTAGAAGGATGGCGAGGACTGGTGCCTGAGGGTTCATAATCAGCATTGAGGGAATTGAATTTTATTTTTTTTCCCTTCTCTTAGATGCATGTGGGAGCACATTTGAATGCTGTAACCCCAGGGAAGAAAGGCAAAATAAAAAAATTCATGGAGAGGGGATAAGGAATATTGTATCTAGGGAGAAGAGGTGAACGTCTTGACAAGGAGAAGACAGGAAGAATAAAAACATTTTATAAGGTATGAGAAAACAAAGAAGAGATTAAGAAGGGGTTGAAGAGACGAGAAGGATTAAAAGTCACTGAGGACTGTGAAAGGAGAATGCAATGCAGAAGCGATGAAGAAGAAAGGGAGTGGGGGGGGAAGAGAGAGAAATAATGTGAGAACACCAAGCACTGAAAGACAGAAGAAAAGACAAGGTGAGAAAAAGAGTAGGGCGAGATAACGGGAAACTGCAACAGAAATGCACAACTGGCCCATGCTGACTGAGGAGAGTGGCTAGGATGCAAAGTATAGGATTATAAAAGTAAATATACACTCACGAGCATGAAGTGTTCCAGCCAAATTGGGAAACTTTGAATGTGATTTTGCACAGGGTTCTCATACCTTTCAAATGTGCAGCTACAACATAGTTCGACTAATCACTAGAACCCAAGCTACTTATTACTAATTATAGTAAAATTTTGCAAAGCATCCATATTTCTGCAGCATTCCTGCTACTTGTCTCTTGATCCAGATGTCAGTCTTGCAATAAATACTTATCCATGATGCTAGACAACAATGAGAGGGCTTCAAAGACAAAGGACTAGGATGCTGATGTCCAGGGGTACCTTTTATCCTTCACGGACAGCTTCAAGCTTTCATTAAGCAAAGTCTTTATTTCCAGGGCTGGACTGTCTTTTAATTTGTTTTACTTAAGCATGAACAATACCAGAGTCTCTAGTAAAATTCTATTACCTCATTTCATTACAGTGTATAATATGAACTAATATATATATACACACAAAATTAATACACTTTGCTATTATATCATATGATTGTATTGTAAAGAGAATTTTCATGAAACAAAAAGACATTTTATACAAAATAAACACAAAACATCTACTTCACGATAAATCTTCTAACTGGCCAACACTTAAAAATTCAAAGAAGGAAAGCTTCTCCTTTTCTACACTACTGTTTCTTGACTATTCTCTGATCCCATGAGCCATTCACCAATCAGTAAATCAGTCAGAAGGTATTTCCCAGGTGAATTGTTATTGTCTGTGTATTCTGGGCACAAAACACATTTTCTATTATTTCTTCAGATCTACAGAAGTTATCAGCCACTCCAGAGGGGCCTTTTCTATGCCCTAGACTCCACTGCAACAGATAATTTCACAATCTTATCAGTATCATTGCAATAAACAGAGAATTGTTCAGTGCTCACTAAACAATTCTATAATGGTCCACAGACCAAATAAAACACCAGAGGAACATAAACATTCCCATACCCTTCTCAGTGATGTTAGAGAGGCTTTCACAAAAATACCTCAACAACTGTCTGCTCTTGATCACCGACTACAGAAAGTATTCCTACCTTTGCTAATGCTATCAGAAACCAGCTAGTGTCCCTTCTAACCATATCCCAAAACATTTATAGCTTTTAAACTGTAAAAAACAAAACAAAAAGTATCTCAAACATGCAGGCTGACAGCACAGCTCCGCAGGCTGCTGGTTTTGGTAGACTTTGCTTGAGACCACTAGGAAACTGCTGCCCTCAACTAATTCATCAGATCAGCATGACTGCGAGGTGGCAAACATGCATGCAGGAGCAGAGTAAGGTCAACCTGGCAAACAGACAACAGCATTTAACTTACCAGTTTAGGCATTTGAAAGATGTACAATCCTTGTCACTGTGGTTATCCCAGAAAACAGCCAACCCAAATTCCAAAGGGAAAATGAGTATTTTTGTAACAGTTTTGTTACAGGTTTCCCTAATGTTCATCAAGATTGCCTGAATTTCATACCCATTCAGAAGACTGACCTATCCCTCTTTGGAAATTGATAATATTACATTGCACCTCCACATATGCATAGCCCCATCAGTTTTATAACTGTGCTGTCATAGCTATGTGCTATCCCCTGATTTGTGGATAGCTGAAGTCTTTCCACACTGCACTGACATTTAGGGATTTGAATCCATATTTTATTATTGCTTTAAGCCATCTAAGTACCTCCCTTTTAATCTATGCATGTTGAGAAAGTGCTGTACAGGGCTTTTTTAGTTTTAAATCTCTTGTATGCTCACTTATAGCAGCTTTGATGTTCAGCTATTTGGTCTTTTGCATGTTTTACCTCATTAACATTGAATGCAGACCCCCTAGTGAATAATTAGCTGAGGTAGGATCCTTGACTCCTATAGATGCATTGTTAATTTGACATTTAAATTAACATCAGATTATGGTGGCTTCACTCAAAAGTCACACATGCACAAAAAAAAAACCAGCGGCAACCTACGCAAGAATACAAGCAATACATCCACTGGGAAAAAAAAGAAATCTGTCTGCTAGATATGCCAGCAAAAGTGCCAAGATATTTACGGAATTAATTCTATTGCACTGTTCAAGGAGAAACAGATTGAGGGCTGTGCCCAAAAATAAAGCAAGAGGAGGGAAACCTGTCACAAGGCAGCAAACACCTGTTATTCAAGTATTTCTCCAAATGTGGTGATCCACTTTGCACAAAAAGCAGCTCTGAAGAAGATACCCCACGCTGACACTACAGTATTAAGGCCACTATGTCACTTGAATGAGCACTCCTTTAACAAAGTAACTTATGTAGCAAGTGACCACTTGCTACCTTACCAGCACAGCTACAAGGCCCCTTACCTTTCTCAAACTATTGAGATCTACTTACCACGGTCAAATAAGCAAAGGGTGTTTATCAGATATCTATTTCCATTAATAACTCAAAGGAGTCATGGACATGCTGGATCTTACATAGCATCCACAGCTTCAATACTGCTTTTTCTGATTTCTGTTGAGGAACTCCAGATCCAGATGAAAAGTCAAGGTTGAAGCTGGCTGCAGGGCTGTGTTTCTAACTTGTACCTCTTTACAGAATTATATTTCTACAGATGAAGTCAAAAAATTAGAGCATATAAATTCTAGATTACTATCATGAAAGAATAGTTTCAGCAGCTAACAAAACCTATTATCTTCACAATGGATGCACTGCACACTAGACAAAGACTACCCAACTCCTCAGCCCCCAAAAAAAAAGAAAAAATGGGTTGCAAAGGTGTGATGAGTGGCGTCTCAGCTTGCAAGTTTAAGTTGCCCATTTTCTGTCATGGCTATTCCCAAACTTTCAATTGACAGGATAGAAAAATCCAACTTTAACATCTGCACCCAAGCCACAGGGACTACATGACACAAATCACTGATCTAATCTAAGCTCAAACAATTCTGACAGTTCAACCTGTACAGCTGCTTTACACTAGATAAGGTATCACTTTATCTGTAATACTCTCACTTTATCTGTTACTGTACCTGGATAAGAACCATGAAGCTAGAATAAACCTCAATCATATTTTCTGACTAATATAACAGGAATGCAACTGCTTGAATACAATTGCCACTGAAAGCTCTGAGATACAAGGAGGGTAGTATAATAACTTGTCTTGCAAACTTCCTGATTTTCTTCTTATCACCATAGCATCCCTTTCCCCAGAGCTATTTATTAGGTCTTCTTTGCAGGGCTTAAGTGTAGAGACAACCATTTACTGTGCTGGGTTGATTGTTGGCTAGGGAAGGCATGAAAACACAAGAAGGCTGAAAAAACCACATACTCTCTGGTTATAAAGCATTAAGAACTTCCCTCTTGGCCACAGGAATTGTATATTTGTACAAAAGCTTGCAACAAACCACTGAATGTCATTGCTAGTCTTATATTTACTCAGCTTAAGCACCTGTTTGGTGATCCAAACACCCAAAGGCACAATGTGCCATTGGGTCATTCTCTATCACAGCTAAAGGAGCTTTCCCGGCTATGCAGAAGCGTTAGCCACACACTTCATAGGTCCTCACAGATTTTTAAAGTACACTTAAAATGCTAATAAATATTACTGACATTATCTAGAAGCTCAGGTAAGGCTGAAAACAGGAGGGGGAGCTCTCACCGCGCAATGTAGGAGGACGAACTGGCCAGGAGTGATGCTTTTGCCTACCAGGAGAGCCCATGCAACTCTGCCGTGCCTCCAGCGCCCTGCTTTGGCAAGCCTGATGCTGGTAGGAAGAGTGTGTTACTCTTCCAGTTAGCTGCTTGTATTTAAAGCACTTACCATTTGCTATAACCACAATTTTTAATTTACATGTTTAATCTAGTCTTTTAACTTATTTCCTTACCCAGGAGCAAGAAAAGCATCATATTCTGCCATGTGAAAGTCTGCTCTTCTCCTCCTACCCTATGCTTTTGTCTGACTACTGTGCTAGATGACCTGCATATATTTGGCTCTCTGTTAGGGTTATATGTTCTCATTATTTGTTTTAGTGACTCTTGTTTCATGATCATTGAAAAAAGTGAAATCTAAAACAAAAGTAAAACCCTCCAACATCTCCGGTGTTCTACAAAGGACTTGCATTTAAATCCCACCTTCCCCCCAGATTGGTTCCCACAGTAACTCAGCTACACTGCATGTATATATTAACACATCAGAGCTTAACAGTACTGAGAAGCATACAGCACTACTGGAGCACAAGTAGGGAAGAATCATAGTTGCTTTGGTAACCATCACTTTGAATTTCATTACTTTTTTTTTCTTCTTCTCCTTGCATTTATATTCTCAGCCCTAATTTCACTTTAACTCAGGTGTCTGCATCAATGCTCATAAGATTTAAATAAAATGTAGTTTCTCCAACATTAAAGCATAACAATAGAAATGTTCTTGTTTTAAGCATATTCCCTTATATACTTAAATTTTTTCTTATTAGAGGCTTTTGCAGAGATGAAACAAAACTGAATGTAAAGATGGCTTCTGCTCTGGTGGCTTGAGTAGGCAGGTGTATACATAAGTAAAAAATCAGCCACAACTCCGGAGTTGCTTTAACACTCTTTTACGATTTCCCTCAGGCATCAGATACAGACATGACACAAGTAGCAGTCAGGGTGTTGCCTCCTAGGAGCTCTGCATATCAGTCCAAACACCACTGGTTATCACACATGCAAGAAATAGTTTTACTACTGATCCTAGCAATCTGCATTAGATTTGCCAATACATGCACTGCTAATAAAAGCAATATCCAACCCCTTTAAAGGTATTAAGGCTCTTTTTTTATTTTATAGATGATTCATATGTTCAATTTTAATTATTACCTATTTGACTGATTTATATCTATATAAAAAAAAAGCGTTGCATGACTTTAATCAAGGATCCTTTTTTACCAGTATTTCCTTTCTCTATGGAACATCAATATTCCACTGCTGAAAAAGTTCTTTCAATATTCAGAGCAATAAAAAAAAAAAGCTACCATGAAGAATGACGATAGCAAACCCAAGGCAGAGGCTTTTATAGACTCAACATGGAAGTACTATTTATAGCAAATCTTGACTAAGGATAATAACGGGAAATTAACTGTTTACAGAAATTTCTGCCTCTGACAGATTTTATAGGAATGGATAAAATTGGACAGCGATTCTAGAATACAGCATGTCATTTGTATTAAACAGGAAAGCTGATCTTCTCTTAAAATAAATCTCAACAGCCAGGAATTAGTCCTGCTGGGGGGTGGGAAGCAAGTCACACTTTTGCTCAGTTGCTCAAGACTATTTATTTCTCTCATCAAAAATCATTGAGATGGAGTTTGCATACTGCCTAAGCTACATTTAACTCTATGGCAGCTTTCAGAGGACATAACTAAGTGAGGAACAAAAGTACCCACAAACTGCAAGGATACAGCATTACTGGCACAAGGATAAGAGCAGGTGGAAGCAGGAGGCAAGGCAGAACTGGGTGAAAGGAACCCTCCAGTATGCTGCTGGCACTGTTAATTGAAAATACAGGAAGATGCACATACAGACTGCTCCACACATGCCTCTCTGTTGAACCAGCAGCTCTCAGACACAAGCAAGACATGAGGAACCCAAGCTCCACGTTCTCTACTGTCATTCTAAAGGTTGCACGAACCTTTAAAAACCAGGTGCAGCTACCCTGGATTTGCAGAAAGTACAACATGAGTTTGTGAACAGGTTGGAAGAAAACTAGTACCCTGTGACCTTTATATGTACATGGATCCTTCCCCTACAAGTGTATACACCAAATATCCCATAAAGCCAATTTGAATGGGACATACACCACTTTCTCTGTCAGTTCAAGACCCCTGCAAAATGAGAGAAATGAAATGAAATCATGTTAAACTTCCTTAAATCTGACAGCATTGATTTGTGTCCTTGTGAAAAGACTAAGTGGAACTCCATGTCCCATACTGCTGCCCCTCCTGGGCAGAGCTGCAAGCAGCATGAAAAGAGGAAACTTGCACCTTCACAGCTCATCTACAGGATCTGCCCCATGGATGAAAAGATAACACCTGAAAAAGGACATGAATCACCCACAAGCATTCAAGCCAAGTGTCTCAAACCTGCTTATAAAACTGTAAGGATACTATCTCTGAAACTACTGAGCACACTCAGAATCCAGGTTCTACCCCTTAAAAAGGGGTTTACTTTTACCCCCCCCATCTTACATAACTCTTCTTTGAAAATAATAATTAAAACCCTCAACCTCCTGACAAGTGGAACCAAACACTCATGGTTCAAGTCTTGCTTTTACTGCCTTGCTATTACAATGAGACATCAAAACAGATTAAGGCAGCTAATGCTGAATTATGCAGAATTTAGTAATACTGAATTGCAGTGGGAAAAGCAAGTATTTTGTCAAACTGCCTGTAAAGAACTCAGAAGTATCTGGGGCATTTGCCAGATAATAACCACTGAACATTTCTTTCCACAGAACCATCTATCATCCTAACTTTTTAAGGTTCTTGGAAGTCACTTACAGAGATACAATGCTTTCACAGAGATTTTCATTCATTGAAAAATACCATTAAGATGGTCAGAACTATTTACAAATTCAAATTAAATTTGTGGAATAGTTTTGGATGAACAAAGAACTGAACATTTAAAAGAATGCCAAAATGATTCACCTGGCACACTTTACTTTTTTCGAGGGGTTGGCTTCCCACCAGCTACTGCAGAATGGGAAAAGGAGGTGCAGCTCCACCTTATAGCTTAGAGTCTTCAACAGGACACACAGCGTCAAATCTAGTGCTTGAACAACTCCACCTCCTCTTCCCCATACTAAGAATCAAAATGCAAAAAGGTTGAAAGCAAATTACAACAGATATGTAGAGCCAAAAGTTACAGGTAGAGCACAACAGGCAGAGGCCAAGCAGCACGATTTCAATTTTTCTGATTTCAAAGATTGTAGCTCTAACTCCTGGGAGAGTTCTGTACAAGGCCATGGAAAGCAATATCCATGCAGTCAATGCCTGGCCAGACTTGCCCTGTCTCCATCCTGTAGCTCCCACTGGAGGCACCAATGTTCCTATCACCTCCTGGTTCCAGGCAAATCACAACTTGCTTTCCTCCAGCACAACTCCTTTCTGTACTTCCAAATCAACTACCAGACACTTCCATTTGTATCACATTTTGCATGCAGATACATTTGGATGACACTCTAAGCCCACAGTGTTTGCTGTACCCAGCTGGGCTATGCCTTACAGATTGCATTAGATTCTATAGGAAAATAACCCATTGGTTAACACATTGAAACACTCAAAAGTTTCATCACAACTATTCCCAGATATCTAGATATAGCAAGCTTTATGAATAGGAACAATTCCTAGAGCTGCATGATACAGGGTAGTGCTGTGCATAGCTTAAGAGGAAGAATCAGTCTAGTCCACCACATTTTCCTTAGACAGTCCAAAAAAGGAAGGTTCCAACTGAGTTCCTTTGTTTATGTGCTATAGAAACACAGCTGCTGCTTAAATTAGCAAGTTAAGCAAATAGGTTCAAGCTAACCTGAATATCTGATCTCACTATGGAGTTGTGGTATATACATTCACAAACGTAAGGTAGCTGTCTTCACAAGTTGGTGAAACTGTCATTTTAATAACTAAGCAATATATTTTTTTTAATTAAAATAGGAATTACATTCCTGTATCACCACACTGTCTTTACACTAATTAAAATGCTTTAAACAACAGCTGTTGTTTTGCTGGAAACTGAGCATGCTATCACTTAATTCCAGAGAAAGTATCCACTCTCATTTGTTAAAGTAAAATGGAGCTACCAAACCAAATTTATTCATTACCTGCCAAATTATAGTACGCTTCAGAAACCTACACTCTGAACCCTCAGTGATTTCTTCCCACCCACCTGAGAGCTGCTGGAAGAGATGAATTAACTAATCTTGTACTGCTCCTGGCTCCCACCCTAACTCAGAGACAATGCACTTGCTGGCAAACCACAGAAAAGCTTTTCCCATGGGCAGGGCTGGTCCAACATGGGAAACCTCCCTGCTGCAGTTGCACTGGGGCCACCTCAGCCTCTGCTCATCAATATCTCTCATTTGCCAAGAGCAGAAAAGCAGGCCTAGAATTAACAGTTTCCAAAAATTTCACATTGGCAGCCACTGTAGAGACCCAAAAAGCAAATACAGACCTGAAATAGAACTCTGCTAGTTAAAAAACACAGAGAAGTATTTTGGGCAATAAATCACACCCCTGAAATTCCATAAAATACATTTCCATTATTTTGAAGTTAAGTGAAATAATCGAAAGCAAGTTTTGTCCCTAATGACTCCCCAAACCTTAACCCTGTTACTGAAGCATTTTTTTTCTAACATTCAGCTGCTAGGCAATGATGCACAGAAGCTAATCTCTGCACATCAAAGTAGCAACTTCTTGCTTTTGACAGTTACATTTAGATATTACTTTTGTATCTGAATTAGATTTTGTTATGGGAAAAAAAAGTATTAATTGATCAACTATTTTATTTTGATTAGTTGTGTAAGTTACATTATCATGCACATATTACTTGAGGCAAATTAAACTGATCATGCCTCTTACATACATACATGCTCACAGATTCTCTTATTAAAATCTCTCCTTTCTGCAGGGCAATAAATGAAAATAACACCAAGGAACAGCTTCATCTCTCCATATTAGAGGTTCCCCATCCAGCATAAGAGTACCACAGAAGGAATCAATATTATCTTTTTGTAAATTTGTTACACAGATGACCTTTACAAGATACAGAATAGAAATACGAAATTTAAGGTCTGCCCTCTTCCCCTAATCCAAGTACCAATGAGGAACAGATGAAACATTTCTCAGTACTACATTTCAGAGGGGCCTTTGAAAGTTTCAAGCCAGGCAACAGAAATAATACCTCCTGAATGGCTACAGGTAGGGTGGCTACAAACAAGATGGAGCCTGCCTTTTGTCAAGGAGTCATATGGAAATGATGAAGGATAAGATCACTCCTGGAGATATTCCAAATAGATACAAGAGGAACATTTTCTACAATAAGAACAACCAGCCACTGGAATAATCTCTCCAGGAAGTGGTGCATTTCCCAACTTTAGAAACTTAAGATTTGGCTGGACAGGGGCTGGGCCATCTAGTCTAGGTCATGCTTTGCCTTGAAAGGTTGGGCCAGAACATTCTTGAGCTTCCTTCCAACCTGGTATTCTATGATCTGCACCACAGACCTAGGAATACCCTCTTCCAGAAAAGCACATCAAGCACCAAGGTGGATTGCTGATACCTCAGGGTAGATTTCACTTCCAGATTTTAACTGTCTTTCACAGTAACATATCTGTGTTAAGAAAGCAAATGCACAGGCACTTTAAAGTTCTACCCACATCCTCTTCATACAGACTAAGGAGAATGAATGTCCTTATAACAGTGTAGGCCAAATATCATTCATTCAGTTCACCTGCATGTATAAATTCCTCCACAATATACATTGCTGGAACCATGTCTGAAGAGTCATTTTGGACATTATGAGAAATCAGAATAGCTTCTTTATTTTGAATAAAGATAAAAGTAAATTTATTTCACCTTCATTTTAATGAACAAACAGGACAGTAAGCATATCAGAAGAACAGGTCAGCAGAAGCAGCAAATTAGGAAAAAAGCAAAGCTTTGAACATTTAAATTAAAAATAAAAACATAAGTATACATTTTAATTTATAGTAGTTTCTTATTTGTGGTCAAAACAGCAGTAGACATTAGAAAATATTTATCTAATTTTAACACTAATTAAGAATATGCCAACCCTCCCCATATCCTACCCCAAGAAAACCCCAATAAAGCAACAGCCATGAGGCGATTTATTTTACGTTAATAACTAGTTAAGAATGTATTCATAAGTAAAGACCAAAGCCTATTGAAGTCCCAAGAATTGGTCCCACCTTGAAAAGTCTCTCCTCAGGTTCCATTCTTGGAGACCTCAACTATTACAACTGAATTGGCAGACCTAGTAGTTGGAAAACTCAACCTAGCGAGTTTTGAAGGACAAATCAATTTATTCTCTGTTCAAGCAGAGCTATTGACAGAGAAACTTTCACAAAGGGAAAAAAAAAAAAGTTAACAAACCCTGCAGTTATACCAATGAAATTCCTCAATATTTAAAATAATTTCTACTATGGAATTTGACTGACCCACCTTGGAAAAATTTGGCCCTATAACTGAGAATAAATTGTTAACTTCAGTGACTAAGTATAAAGCAAAATAAAATCTATTTTTTGCTACATGACAGTTTACTAACCCACTGGGATAAAAACCAGTTAAAGATTACTTCTCAGTCATTAAAATTAATGAATGACTAAAAATATAGAAAACAGAACCCCCAGGTCAAATTTTTATAGCCGTGTTTCAGTTCAGAACCAAAGCACATTTATCCTCTCAGCTAAAGGTACACTTTAATTTTTTTTTAACACTTTCTTGACAAATTAAAGTAAAAAGGCCAGTAGCTCCACAGAAACTATGAGGATTAAAAAAAAGGAACAAAACATAGAATACATTTTAAGTGGCTCACAAGACAGTATGTGTTACTAAACTTCACTTCCATGACATGTTTAATAGCAATTGAACAGTAAAATAGGATAAATTCATGTTTTATTACTGTATAATCTGAATTGTCTTTTGTGAAGTTTTGTATTATCTATTTTTTAACCCAATTATATTGTTCCGAGAATCTGAATGTCTTGGAGGACTGCAGTATCTTTTAATTAAGCCCTTTATTAGTGATAAAAATATTCTTCCAATGATTAACCCTCTAAACACATCTTTCTCCAGCCAATAAGCTGTTTGAATTCCACTTTGCCCAAATGATCTTCACCAAAGACTGCCACAAAACACTGTAACAACTTGCCACTTTCATTAATAAACAGCATTACTAACAAAACTATCTCTCAGTGGTGAAACACTTAACCAGCTGATGAAAAAAGACAGCTAACTCCTATATGCTAGAATATTAACTGAATAATTATCCAGCTCACAAAGGCTTTGAAGAGTCATCTGTCCGGGAATACAAGCTTATTTGAGCCTCTAAAATAAAGAGCTATGCAGTTATGGGTTAGTAATATACTGTTAGTTTTAAAGCAGTATTCAGAGATATCTGTATATACACACAGGGAAGGCTGCAAGCACCACTTGCAATTAATTGTACAAACTGTCATAAGACTGGTTTTATACCTCTGACAATCTGAATCATTTCAGCTGATATATTCTACCCTGGGTACCTACTTTAGGATGCATTCATTTTATACGGAATGTTTTAGTACAGAGTTCCAAACATTTCTCAGATTTAGTAATTCGACTACTTAACCCATGCTAAAAGCAAACAAATGAGCTGGGAGTGGTTTGGCTGAGGAGCTCTGGCATTTTAAATCCACGAGAACATGGAGTTCTCCATTCATCAGAGGAAGACTCACTATGGTTTCCCCAGCATCTCTGCCCATCAGAGAGATTCCTCTGGCTGCAGAGCCCATCAACACCCATTCCTTTTCCCTGGGTCCCAGAGCATCATCCTCATCAGCTGGTCAGATGCTGATGGGAGAAGGGTAGAGGCACCCTAAGGAGGAAGGGAAAGAAAAGCCTGAGAAGCAGCCAGGATGTGGGATACCCAGCAACACACTGCGAGATGTGTTATATCCTAGTCACTCTGGTCTGGACACTCCTTAGCCAGGATAAGACAAAGACTTTTAGCGGGAAACTTGCCTGCATGGGTGTGCAGTCTGCATCCCATGAATGGGATGGAGATCCCATTTAGACATACAGCTGACAGCAGCACCAAGCTGGAAACTGCTGTTTGAGAGGCATAGGTTTCAAAATAGCCAGGCTGCTGCTCTGCTGTCCAGACCATGCTGGAGTAGCTGTAGGATAGGAAAGATCAATAAAAAATGGTAACAAATTGTGAAGACCAGATGGTGCTCACCCAAGAGATTTCAAGAAGTTCTTATGCCAAAGCATTGTCATAGCTATCATGCAATATCCCATTTGTACAATCTATCATTTAAATCAGCTTCTGTGCTGGAAGTTATAGTATCACTCTGTAAATGCATATCTATGGTATACAGGAGAAGGGCCAACACAGGTTCAGCAAGAGAACTGATAATGCACAAAAATATTAAAAACTCCTTGAAGGAATTAGCTAGCATGAAAATAAAAAGTGATCTCATGGGTTTACAAAATGCATTTGATCAGAAAGCAGGACAGCAGTCATAAAACCAGCAAGATTCCATGGCAAAAGTTGTGAAAAACATCACTATCTTGAAATAGGAGGAAAGATCAACTCGCAGAATAATACATGTTTAATGAATGAAAAGCATGGTCAGTAACTGAGCAATTTGTAATTACAATTTGAGTAATTTGACAATAAAATGGCAAGTGGAATTCAAATGCCAGAGAAAGGCACATAAACCAAACCTGGCTTTGGCTATAAACAGGATGTTCCAGGTAAGAAGAAGAGAGAAAAAAACAAAACCAAAACCAACCAATCAAAAAAACCACTAAAAAACCCACAAACCACACACACCCCAAAAGCCACACAACCAAATACATATCACATGCTCCCAGCTTGAATACTGCACTGAGTTCTGGTGTTTTATCACAAAAGCCTCAGACTAGAAATAGAGAATCACAAAATTACAAAATGGCTTGGGGGGGGAAGGGATCTTAAAGATCATCCAGTTCAACTCTCTGCCAGGAAGGAAGGGGCAGGGTCACCTGCCACTAGACCAGGTTGCTCAAAGCCCTCTTCAACCTGGCCTTGAACACTGTCAGGGATGGGGCAGCCACAGCTTCTCTGGGCAACCTGTGCCAGCGCCTCAGCACCCTCATAGTAAAGAATTTCTTCCTAATGTCTAACCTAAATCTACCCTCTTTCAGTTTAAAACCATCCCCCCTTGTCCTGTCACTATATGCCCTTGCAAAAAGTCCCCCTCCAGATTTCTTGCAGGCCTCTTTTAGGTATAGCTGTCAAGTTATCCTAATATTATTCTGTAGAAGCCGCAAATGTAGAAGTTAATGCAGAGTCCTCTCAGCTTCATTTAACTGTCTTAATATCATTAACAGGTAAACAAAACAAGGGAAAAACAAGTGACTTTTTTAACTCCATGCACTGCAAATAGAGAAATGTACTGTACAACTTTCTATTTCAAAATGACTCAAATTCTAGGCCCAGATGACAGAGAAATCAATCCATGACAGTGCTGTGAATAATTAAACAAACAATTAGCTTTAATAATAAATGATGCATTGATATAGATCTCTAGATTAGATTGTTCACTTAAGTTCTATAGTAAGTAATGACGGCTGAACTTTGACCATTCTAGAATAATGGAATTTTAATGTTATTCCCTATTAAGGATACCTTTTTAAAAGAATGGCAAGCCTTTTAAGTCTGTTTTTTAAGTTATGAAACACTGAGTATTTTAGAAGGAGTGTGCAATATTTCTCATAAAACTATGCCATTTCTAAGCTCTTCTCCCTTGGAAAGCTCTGGAGAGCACAGACATAACACTGTTTAGTGACACACGTGGAAGGAGAGAAGCAGGGAAAGAGGGAAGAAATTACTGCAGTAATTTCGTTGCTAAGCGCAATCTACCATTCTATACCAAGCTACCACTAGAACTGATGGCATCTTTTTCTTCGTTGATAAATTTGGAAAAATATTACTGAAGCTTTAATGAAATAAAAAAACAAACAAAAAGAAAAACCCACCATAAATAACCTGACTTGGTAAATTTTGCTTTGACACAAATAAGAGCTTTTGATCAAATGACGTCAAACCATCAAACTGTGACCAGTTCCCTTTGATCGTTATCAATTGTACGGACAAGAGGATCAAGTGCACCCTCAGTAAATTTGCAGATGACACCAAGTTGAGTGGGAGCATTGATTTGCTCGAGGGTAGGAAGGCTCTACAGAGTGACCTAGACAGGCTGGATCGATGGGCTGACTCCAGTTGTATGAGGTTCAACAAGGCTCAGTGACACATCCTGTGCTTGGGTCACAACAACCCAATATAATGCCACAGTTTTGGGGAAGAATGGTGGAAAAATTGCCTGGCAGAAAAGGACCTGGGAGTGATGACAGAGGGAGTTCACCATAAGCCAGCTTGTGCGCAGGTGGCCAAGAAGGCCAACAGCCTCCTGGCTTGTACCAGAAATAGTGTGGCCAGCAGGACTAGGGAAGTGATCGTCCCCCTGTAGTTAGCATTGGTGAGGCCACACCTTGAATACTGTGTTCAGTCTTTGGCATCTCACTACAAAAAGGACATTGAGGTGCTAGAGTGGGTCCAGAGAAGGGCAACGAAGCTGATGAAGGGTCAGGAGCACAAGTTTCATGAGGAACAGCTGAGGAAACTAGGTTGTTTAGCTTGGAGGAAAGGAGGCTCAGGGGAGACCTTATAACTCTCTACAGGCACCTGAGAGGACATTGTGGCAAGGTGGATGTCCATCTCTTCTCTCAGGTAAGAACTGATAGGATGAGAGGAAATGGCCTCAAGTTGTGCCAGGGGAGGTTTAGACTGTATATTGGGAAAAATTTCTTCACCGAAAGGACTGTCAAGCACTGGAACAGGCAGCCCAGGGAAGTGGTTGGGTCACCATCTCTGAAGGTGTTTAAAAAGACATGCAGACATGGTACTTAGGAAGATAGTTTAGTGGTGGACTTTCCAGTGCTAGGTTAACAGTTGGACTTGATGATTCTAAAGGTCTTTTTCAACCTAAATGATTCAGTCATTCTGCAGAACTTACTTTCAATCATTCTGGTTTAGCAGAGAGTGACATAAGACAAAGAAATTAATTGTATTCACTAAACATGCCTTATTATTAAAGACATAGGTTCCATGCTCCTATTCCAATATAGAATGATTAGGGTTGGAAAGGACCTTAAGATCATCTAGTTCAAACCCCCCTGTCACTGGCAGGGGTGCCTCACCCTAGACCATATCACTCAAGGCTCTGTCCAACCTGGCCTTGAACACTGACAGGGATGGAGCCTATTAGACTATGAGACTGTAGTCTCATACCTCCCAAAATGCTTGAAATGTATTAAAACTCCAAGAAACATGATCTGTGAAGACTAATTGTTTAATAACCTTGTTGCATATGTTCTTCATGAACCAGGATGTTCACAACCTGTTACCCTTTCAAGGATATTGCTCATGGTAGAGTGCTAAAACACTGAGACACAGCCAGAGCAACGGATGCTCATAAAAGCTGTTCTTGCCATAGCACCATAAATACTATTACAGAATGACAGGGAAAACATAAATCAAATTGTAACAGTATTTGAATTGCGTATTTCCATACCACAGGAGAATTAAAGTTAGGAGCAGTTGCAGATGATGCATAACTGTCTGAAACAGGTGAGTAATTGTGAAGAAATAACTGTTTAATTACTACCCTGTTGGACTGCTTCTGCTCAACACAACGAACTAGCTTCTTAGACCGGAGCAAGACCACAAACTTGAAGCATCATTAATGTCTTTGCCATTAAAGGTGGAGATACCGCTCTAGTTTCAAAAGATATTTTAACACTGGTCAGAGACCATAATATATTTTAAAATAACACACTTAATGAAATAATTTAGTTTGGGAGTAATCCAACAGCACTGCAGACAGAATTCAGCTTTTCTGCACAGACAGAAATCAAAGAAACAAATTCTTGCACAGAGGAAAAACAGAGAGGGAGAAAAGGAAGTATCCTCATCATACGTTGTAACACCCACATGCATAGAGGGCTTGGTAGTTTCTTCCCTCAACAAAACTGATAAAAATAACTTACCTTAAAAATTTCATTATCAAACTATATATCACAATAGTATTCCCCCTCACCCTTTCATAAAGTTTGAATAAGCATTTATAGTAAGCATTGTCACTGATTTTGCATACATTTTCAGTTTTATATCCTTCATGGAAGCATTAGCACAACAGCCATCCAGTATTTCACTTCATTTCAGCTACAAGTGTTAAAATAAAATTTCTATTTAATAAGCAGTTCAAGAGTCCCAGTAATGCTACATCTATTGCATCCGAAGAGGAAATTACTGTTTAATATTTTCATTATGGCAATAAAGATTCCAATCTGATCAAGATTTTGTGGAGTTAACGAGGGATTTGGCTTACAATACTTAAGAGTGCAAACTGAGACAAGATGCAATAAACACACTGTAATGTGACAAGTAAAATTGGTGACAGAAAGGAGGGCTCATAGTGGCAGCAATGAACAGTCTTATTTACAAAAAAATCCATTACCAGACAGAAAAGCAAAAGTGATGCACAATTATGTAAAACAATTATCCTTCTGTAACACAAAAAGAGGTAAGGCTTTGAATCAATCAGTGCAATTTCTACATTAGCAGTAGAAATTGTACTTTCGGAGAGCCTAGAAAACCCAATCAGGACCAAGGATTTGCCCCTGGATGTAGTGCAAACTAGATCACTAACCCAGCAAGAAGAGGAGGAGCAAGCAGCATGAACAAGCTCCTCTTCCTGTGCTCTGCCCGTACCTCGTTCATATGGCATTCACATAGGTGAGAGCACAACTCAACAGCAGCTCCCAGGACTAACAGCCAGGGTGTTTGCAGGCATGGCTGGAGGTAGAAGCAACGCACGGATGTGCTAGAAAGTCTTCAGAAATCATCTGAGCATTTTCAAGCTTCTGTTCTGGTTTATACATGAGCAGAAGCACTGGGGAATGAAAGACGAGTACGGGTCATTGCAGGAGCGGGGCTGTGGAGCTGCAGTGGTGTCGATTGTCCAGAACTGCTGTCCTCTCAGCTACAGGCAAAAGCCCCTCAGAGCTAGGACAACCATACAGTCAGCATTTTAGATGTTAAAAATAATAATAAAAGTAAAAATTAGAATAATAATAAAAAAGTAAGCTTTCCATTACAGTAGATCTTAGTAAGGGTGGCAAGAGAAAAATACACCCTTTTTTGAGCTTTCTTTGATAAGCTCAGGAAACATACCACTAGAAAAAGAGACCAAGTGAAAACTTGCAGCTTCATTGAGGATTATGATTTCCTGTAACTGCATAAAAGTTGTCCTACTCAGGAGTCTGTTACCATCGCCCCTTTCCCTTGAAAAGTATATATTCAATCAAGTGCACAAAGGGAGAGAAAGAGTAAAAGCAGCACAAACACATAATATGTACAATTTTGCATGACACACTGGTAAATCAGGCTTATGCATGGAAAGATTAACTTGTGTGACATGCACAAGTGTAATGAAAAGAAAATGGTTACAAAACAGCTGTGCAAGCTTGAAATCCAGTTATTATCTACCTGAGCATACAGTAAAGACATGTCAGGTTCTCAAGTCTGCAGACCCAAATCAGACAAATATTTAACACTGAGCTTTTTCTCTGAAACTCTGAGAAAAGAAGACAAGATGTGCTGCAAGGCATAGGTCTTAAAAGGGATTCTCTCATGATCATTAGCATTGCCAATTTAATTTTACTACTATATAGGCACATACTTGTATAAAGTAGTTTTGAGGCAAAAAGATTCCTATGTTGCAAAAGCACAACCTTACAAAGATGCTGACCTTAGCCCGTAGCTTTCATAAGCTGGTTTTTATATGGACAGACTGTATTAGATGCAGATGTTGTAGGTACTACCACCTCCACTGATCACAAAGCAAGCCCTCTACCTCTAGGAGAAGGATATTTTTATTAGTTTAGACCCCAAAGTGGAACCAGGTTGTGTCTCCTAGATGAGACAACCCCAAGTACAGTGCCCAGAGTCAGAGCGTCCATGCTCGTTCCTGTTGGAAGAGTTTTACGGATGTGTGAGGAAGCGGGAAAGACCAATACAGGATTTGTAGCATGAAACAGCAGACATTGAGGACATGACATCCACAGTACACATGTAAGGCATGGGAAAATGACTACTTCTAAATAACACCATGATCCAAATACACATCTGGTTTAGTTTCATTCTGGAGGGAGTAATCAAATACTGCTCTATGAAACAAAATGGAAATACTGATTTTAAAAGTGTATCCATAATGCAAGCTCAAATATAGAAAAATGCTAAATACCAAGTTCACCACATTTAGGCAATCAGCACAGGTCCTGTCATCAAAAGGCCCATCTCCTGCTCTTTACAACTATACTACTTTTATATTATTTTTTAATGTGCAAAGCATGAGGTTCTTTTGTTCTCTTATTAAATTACCTACTGTTCATACCAGTAGATGTTCAGAGCACATCTACATTCCAAATCCAGGAAAGGGCCATGAAACAAATACTCTTGTTCATATGAGTTTATAATCTTTTCCAAATATACCAGAGTTGATGGCTTAAATTGCTTCCCAGGTCTAAGGACAAGGGTTCATATGTGTTTGGGAATTGAGCAACAGCATGCAGATCAGGACTCCACAAGAATCAATACCATTTCCAGAGTCTGTGGTACACATCACCTCCATCTTGAGTCACCCTGTATTTAAGTTCAATCTAATTTGCATGTGTTGATCTCTATATGGTAAAATCTATATGCCACCTGCTCTGTAACAACACATGCACAGAAAGATGCAGGGACAGATTCCCAAGCATGAATCGTCTTTTCACACCAACTGAGATAGCAAAAGAGGCTCTCATCCTGCCAAACTCCACCAACCAAAACCCTCTTCCCAAGATTTCCTGCTAGTACACATCTGCCAATGCCAAGCCTTGGTCTCAACTTTCTTCTACCCTGCATTGGGAGCAACATTCTTGGAGTGAAGAACAGGCTGCTTCTTCCATCCACAACAGGGAAATATCCTGCTCCAGTGACCTAGAGCTATTTGAGGAGTTAAAGTTGAAACAAATTCCCACTGTGTAAAACCTGGCTCTTGCCAAAGAAAAATCTGTACTTGGAGCAGTATCCCCTGTTCAGAAGTGGTAATTTTAATTTTAGCCATTGCAATGCCAGCTGATGCGCTCTGAGGGGCAACACTTTCAACCTGAAACACTTTCTACCTGAAACACTTTCTACCATCCATGGGGTTTCATAGAAAGGCAGGAAAATGGAGACTGGACACAGCTGTGCCAATTAAAATAAAGTAGATAAAGTTTTGAGGGCAAAATGAAATGCTTTGTCCTCTCCCAGGTCCTTGGGCTGCAGTCTGCCTCCTGCAGTAGAGAGTATAAAAGGCTTTAGCTTCCTTGTTACATATAAAATTACACTGAACATCTTGAAAAACTGTGAAAAAATGCACAATTACTGTTACTTGCACACCATCAACAGGATGCTATTTTTGAGAGCATGCGTGACATGATGTAATTCTCTGCTATGCTGAATTTCAATACTCTTTTACAAGTTCTGCACAGACTGAAATTTCTTGTAGTCCGAGAAAGTAAAGACAGTATTTTCACTGAACCAGCTCAGAATTTTCTATGTGACTCATGTGGGGCATCTGGGCTGCAATGTTTATATAACTAGATGGCTTTAGCTTTACCCTGCTGTAACAAGTGATTTTTCTCAAGTTCAGCTGTACTGCAAGATATCCACATGGCTGGTTTTTGGGTAGCTAACGTAACCAAGAATGGTGAAAAATTATGATTAATATTCTCCTAAGGACAGTGGCATAGAAGTGGTCTATTTGATGGAATTAACAAGTTTTAGTCGAAGGAGCACATAGACTAGTACCCATGATCTTGTATACAAGTACTTGTATGCTTATACTCTGTGCAGTCTAGTGCACAACAGAAATGGATCACAAAAAAGAAATGCCCTCATTCAGAATACTTCCAGAACTGAGCTCTGTGAAAGCTTGGATCTTACCTCTGTAGTCCTTATCTTTCTTCCTTCTTGTGGAGGGAAGGATCTTATCTTTGTGCTGGTCTATCACCATCAGTGGTTACAAATGAGAAAATGCAAATCTCAGCATGTGCATGTCTAAATCCATAGCCTGCAAGCAATGCTACTCACAGAAATCTCAGACACTAATTGCCCTTACAAATTAAAATGTTACAACCAGGATCAGAGTTGTATGAACCAGCTTAACAATAAGATCCAACTACAAGTTGCCCTCCACATATTCCTTCCTCAGTAGTGTAAATCATCAGGCAGAACAGGTTCCCTCATGGTCAGCATCGCTGACCCACCATTGGAGAGTGCAACAATGAGTCTGGTGGCACAAAGACACCACATCAGTAATTACCATATCCCTTATGAGCAATTAGGGGGTTTACAGCACCCTGCCTTCCTAAGCCCATCATTACAGAGGTATAGCATGAATGTACCCCTGGAAACCAAATATCAGAGATGATTCATGCAGAAAACAGAAACACAGGGTTGTAATTGCAAAGCATGAAAATAAAGACAACTTGATTTTATAAGCAAAGTCTGTTTGCTGGGGGGTTGTTTTGGCTTGCTGGATTTTTTTTCTGTTTTTTGTTTTGCAGTTGTTTTGGCTTGTTGGAGGTGTTTTTTTTCTCCCTTGAAACACACATGAAAGGTAGGATTCCCAAAGCATCCCATTCCTTTCATATTTAGGGCTTCATGTTGAGCACCATGCTGGCTCCAATAGAGCTGCTTTGACCAGCAACCAAGGGAGGACTAGCCATGAAAGGCAACAGGTGACAAACTTGAAAACTGTGCCCATACAGGCGCTAATTAAACATGCACTGGTAAATTTTAGGATAGCCACCTTTCTTGTGGAAATGAAAAGTCAGCAAAAATTTGAAGGAGTAGATATTTCTCCTAAGCAGAATCACACCTGTGTATGTACAGAACCTTGGAGCAGACAGAGGAGGACAAAATAAGTTTTAAAAAATTATTTTTGAATTAAACATACTACCCCCCCAAAAAAAAAAAAAAACAACAAACAAACCACAAACAAAAAAAAAACCAACACCAAAACAAACAAAAAAAAAACCCACAACAAACCCAATGTACAGCAAGAGAGACTTGGAAAAAGGATGGACATGGGAAAGATTTGACATAAAACAGCCAAGGCAAGTGAAGTCAGCTACAGGAAAGAGAAGAGCAATCTGCATAAACCAGACTTACAAAAAATAAAGAGTTCCAGGGAGAAGATCATAAGAGATCCTGGCCTAATTTCTGAAGGGCCCTTCAGAGAGGCGGGGATGGAACAAACAACTAGTACTTTCTAAAAGAAGTGCTGAACCCTATACAAAGAATACATCTGGTTGCTTTCCTCACTGTGTGATCCTAAAGAGGTGCCCTGTCAGCATACTTTTTTCTAGATCCTCCTCTTGAGCTGCTTATAGGTTTGGAGAAACAAGCAGTGGTGACAGGGCACCACTGATGAGGCCACAAGTTCTCATTCTCCAGAAAGGGTTAAACCTGGGAAAATTAAAGCAAGTTTCAGCAGTTTACTAGCATGATGCTCATCAGACCACCCCAACAACTTATTATAGAATGGTTAGGGTTGAAAGAGACCTTAAAGATCACCTGGTTCCAAACCGTCTGCCATGGGCAGGGATGTCTCAACCTAGACCATGTTGCCCAAGGCTCTGTCCAACCTGGCCTTAAACACTGCCAGAGATGGAGCATTTGCCACTTCTTTGGGCAGCCTGTTCCAATGCCTTACCACCCTCACAGTAAAGAACTTCTTCCTTATATCTAACCTGAACTTCCCCTGTTAAAGTCTGAACCCATTACACCTTGTCTTATTGCTACAGTCCCTGATGAAGAATTCCTCCCCAGCATCGTTGTAAGCCCTCTTCAGATACTGGAAGGTCGCTATGAGATCTTCATGCAGCTTCTCTTCTCCAGGCTGAAGAGCCCCGACTTTCTCAACTTGTCTTCATACAGGAGGACAACATTAACTTATGCGTTGATGAAGGAAAGGTCAGATTAGTAGCCCATAACTGTACAGCCTAATCCATAAACCTTAGAGGCATGAACTCTTCCCTTCAGTGCAATGGGGCAGCCAGGCCCCAGTGGGATCCATTAATACCTTCTCATCAGGTAGGAGCTTACAAAGCTAAACAGTATGAAAAGCTGAAAAGGGAAAATCAGCTTAAAATTCATACCATTATTCTGTCAGTGAATTATCTAATTTTCACAAAAAAAAATATTCAAAGAACATAGAACATATTGAAGTTTTCTCCAAATAAACTTTGGTTCCCTTGAGGTTAAGTGGTAATTGAGCAAAGAATCTGAAATTTTAAATTTAGGTAGAAGGAAGGTACTTATTTTCTTAGTGAAACTAGCACGAAAATGTTTCACATGTTTAAAGGTTAAGCATATGTTTAAATATCTTACTCAACTTCACCACTACAGAACCAGTTTATTCTACCAATTCTCCTAATTATTTTATGCTCCTTTCAAAATCAACTTTTACAAATATCAGAAGAAAACCTCAGCATTCTCCTTGAGTCCAACCCTTCCCTTTGCTAGTCATTAGCCTGTATTACTGTAATATATAGGGAGAATTAAAATCCCCTTTGTTAGGGCGTAGGTCTAATTGTATCTATTTCAAATTTTTCTCCTCTCTCTCTTCACAGACCTGATTTCAGTTATCTGATGGTGGACATACACCCAAACAACCTGAACTAACAGGTTACCAGATTCTGCTGTTACAGTTTTAAATCACAGTCTTTTGGTCAAACACCATGTCTGAAAAATCATCCGCAGCCTTTCTGTAAAATGAAGCCAAGGCATCAAAGCTATTTTGTTCATATTACTGCACTGGAATAATACAAACAGGAAATAAATTGGTTTACATACTCATGGTGCTATAGAGAGTTTTGTTTTTCTTTGATTTTTCTAACATTACTGTTTGAGACAAATGTATTTATTCACAACAATACAAGCAATATGCGATATCCAGCCTAGGAAACAGTAATGTTATGGGCTATCGCTCATAAGTTAGAGTGATTAAGATGTCATTCCTGGACGGATTTCTAGTGTTACATACACTATTTTAACCAAGACCAAATGAAAAATCATCAATAAACAGTTCTCACTATAACTTATTCTGTGGAAACACCATAAAATTAGAGCGCTGTTGGGATAATTTGAAATTAAATCAGATGCTATAAGAAATCTGCCCATGGCCTGTATGTGCACAAGGAGAGTAGATGCATGCCTGTGTACAAATTATTCCCAGAAAGCCACTTTCAGCTCAAGCAAATGCTGAACTAAGTGTTCTCAAGCTACATACTCACATTCATCTATAGGTTTTCTAGCCACAACATTATGTAGTAAATAATAAAGAAGGCCAGCACTAAACTGGAAAAGCTTGTGAAAACTGCTGTTGTACAAAAATTAAGTTCTCATAATGTAAATTAGCAACTATGGCTGCCAGGATCCCAAGCTGTTATCAGAGGCAAGGTAATTGCTCTGACTGGGATCTGTTCAAGATTAAAACATCCACATTCAGGGGCCTCTGAAAAGCATTCAACCTCCATTTATAGGCTCTAGTCAAGGCAGTGGACTTAAATGGCTACTTCAGGGAAAGCTGAACTGCTCTCTAGGAGCCTGTAGTCTGTTCTGACTTGGAGCTCAATGCACTTGCCTTAACATCAGTATTTCATGTCATTTTAAAGTGCCTAAGGGACAGCAGATACCAGATGGGGCTGATGGAAGACTCTGTGCGCCTCTGGGCTAATAGCTGGAGGCCACAAGGGATGCCAAAAGTTCTCTCAACTAGCACTAGCTGCCTATTCAGGAAATTAAATAATTTCCTAGATCTTCACTGATTATAACAGAAGTTAGACTCCCAATTCACATTAAGAGCTAATGATAAATGCTTGAGTTAAGGTATCAGTCTCAAACTGCAATCAATCTGAGATACATGAATTTGAGCCTTCATCTTCTGAGGTTAGTACATGATAATAATGGGTGCTTAAAACCAAACAATACTCTTCAGAAGCTTACTTCCCTTCTCCCACCTTTCTTTCTGGCCAGCATCCACAGATGTGCACCAGCTGCTAAGCAGGAAAATAACAAGTTGCATACAAATTCTATGGAAATGCAAGCTACTTCACATGCAAACAATAGGAAAATAGAGCCCTAACCACCATATATTCAAATAACAAAGGGTTAGCTAGTACATGTAGAAAACGTTATTTTTCAGCTTCAAGAGTTGGAGGGTTTGAAGAAGGGAGCACAAAACACTTTTGCAGCACATTTACCATGCTTTGTTCATAAGCATGCCTAGAAGCTTTACACTTTGCAATCCAGTTGAAAAATGCTGATAAATCTTAATTAAAAATAGCCAAGGGTATGATGATTCTAGAGCTCAGTGTAGTTCAAGGTTTACTTCCAAGAGATTACCTCAACACCCCTCGAACAAAGTTTGCATAGCTTCACTGTAGAAAAGCACTGTTTTGCCCTTTAAAACCCCTAGCTGCTAACCTAAATTCAAGTCAGAAAATAAATCAAAACCTACCACTGACATGGTAATCTTGTGTTTAGTCCTGATCTTATTATCATGCTAAATCTTATTACTAGACCCATTTGTAGTTTTATTTAGGTAACTGATTTGTGGTTGTATTTAATTCTGCTTCCTCTAAATTATTTTCAGCATCTTTGGGGAAAGGTGAACTACAGATTTCTAGTAGTTCATCAAATATTGGCAATGACTGTCACTGCCCACATCCCTCAAGGAACAGCCACCAAATTCCTTCTGTGGCTTTTACTAAGAGATCTGGACAACAACTGAATATGCATTTGAAGAGTGAGGCAGCTAAGGAGGAAAAGAAAGGCCAGGCTGCAGCTCAGAAAGGCAGTTTCCTCTGTGGATGTCACTACTCTTATCTTCAAAGCCTCCAGGTATCCAGGGAATCCCTTGTCCAAGAGTCCTTCAGACAAGCAGGGCAATGGGACCGCACTATTGATGCTCACACATTTCATCACATACACTGCAGGAACTTTAAGTCAATCACAGGGATGCTACTGTCTCCCTAGATCTCTCCTGTGAGTTTCTTCTAGAGGAAAGGCTGAATTTGGCAAAACAAAGCCATATTTATGTAACAGCAAACGAATCCTTTCTCCTTCAGCATTTGGATAGCAAATGCCTTGAGTCAGGGAAGGTAAATGCAAATGCTATTTTGCAACATAACAAATACTCCATATTCAAACATTCCTGATTAGAGTTTTGAGATAGAAGTTAAACACTCATTCAAAGAGCAAACAACAGTTTCTGCATTCAAGAGAGTACTATTAGTGCCCAAACAAGAAGTGAAGGCAAACATGCTAAGGCTCCCACTAAAGTGGTTGCAACCACCCCTGTGTTACCTTTGACATTGGTAGGTCCACAGACTCATTAACGTGCAGCTTTAATGACAGAAGACCATACTCATAGTCCTCATCAACCAGGTAACTTTGGAAAGACCTATTACACCAGCATCACTTCAAGGTGCTAGGACAAGGGTGAAAAAGCAATAGGCGGGTTTCCTTGACTCTATGTTAAGCTAAGAGTCTGAAGATTAAGAACAAAATCACTGCTCTTAGTTTCAATTTGCTCTTGTCAGTATGCACTCTAGATTAAATGGCAAAGGTCCACACCTGCAATACTGAAATTTAAACTTTGAAACAATCTGATGAGACAAATTCAACTGAAATTCTCATGTTTCTAGAGCTTTTAAAACAAATTAAAAGAAAATCAAAGAACAAACAACGCTGTTAGGAAGCAAAGCATCTGATTTCAATTAACATGTCTTGCATGCAAGTATTATGCTACTTTGGGAACCTATGGTATTTTTTCTGATCATGTCTGTAAGCAGAATCACTAGATGAGACAATTCACTCCATCCAAGTATTTCCAAGTCTGACTTTCTACTACTTATGACAACACCAGCTTGCTGTCTTAGCATTCTTAATGTCTTTTTTTTTTTTAATGTTTGGTTTTGGGGTGAGGTTTTGGGGGGTTTTTGTTTGGTTTTTTTTCACCTTTTCAGGTCCCCAAAAATTCGCATAAAGAAAAAAAAAATCCATTGCACAAACTAAGACCAGCCATTTCTGACAAGGCCAAAGATACATCAAACTCAGCATCATGATTCCAGCAGTATTCACACTTTAGGGAGCTAAACAGCAGCAGAACATCTGCTGAATGCTTATTTCCTTGGGAGCCCTACAGCTTCAAATAACTTACAGCTTAGGGATCTTTTTGAGCCAAAGACTATTGAGATCCTCCATTCCTGTTAAATTGCTTTGGTCCCTTTCAAATCCTTTATAGTTTTGGCCTTTAAAATATCTTCTGGCAACACACTCTATACTGCATTATGTAGGGCAGATTGCTTTTCATCTGTTTGAAATTTTACTGCCGTGTAGTTTCCATGCACCTCCCTGTTTCTTGCAAATTGTGAAATACCTGTTCCTTATTTACATTCCCCAAGGCAGAACATGATCACAGACAATAGCTAGATCCACTGTATTACATTCTACACACTGAGTTGGCTAAAACAGCCCTTTCTTGGAAGCCACAAAAGGGAAGCAATGCGCATTTTCTCAGTGGCATTTGTAAGTCTTACTGACAGCAGGAAAGCAGCAATATCCAGGGTGCCCATTGACACTGCAGCACAGCTCCTCATCCCTAACTTATCCAATTGTTTCTTCTTTAAATTCCACTTAAGTCTACTCCACACTTTAACCTCAGACACTTCCATTTCTAGCTGTCCTTCATACCTATATCATCACAACAACTATATTCTGTCCTGCTTCCCAGGCGCAAACAGGATAGCGGGGAGTAAGGACCAAAAGACAAGTAGCGTTCATGCCTTCTGTTTCCTGGCCACAAATACAAGTAGTTGCAGAAAGGTCTTGTTCAGTCAGCACTGCCCTGGCATGGAAACTGTTTCATGACACTGAAATTTTAAATTACTTTCTGAACACTGACAAAGCTCAGTCGGGTTCAGAAGCAATGGTGGAAATGGCTATTCTGATGAAACAAATTTTCAGCATTCCTTTTCAGGATTTCAACTGAAGAATAAAAGTAGAACAACAAAAATGGATGTTCTATCATTTTTTCAGTCTAAAAAGCCATGCTTCATTCAAAGATGTATTATTTAGAATGTTATTTTTTATTACATGGAACAATTAGGGGAGTCAAAAGCTTAATACAATGTTTTGATTTCCTTAAAATAGTGCTTCAATGAAGCTGAAATAATGTTTTTTGAAAAATCAGTTTTATGGACAAATTAATGTTTGCTTTCATGCTTATTCAAAAGAGGAAAATTCAGTGTTGGCATTTCATTGAAAACAAGCACGCCAAGTTTCAGCCAGCTGTAATATTGTAAGGAACTGTGAAAACAGATTCCAGAGGTTCATAATCAGATCTGAGCTACTGCTAAAAATGAAACCCACACCCCTCCAAAAAAACCCCACTCTCAAAATGGCAAAAAAGATACACAACTTGATAGGCATTTCAAAAAGCACAACAGTCAGAGAACAGCGATGCTGCAGCTTCTCAGCAATGCTCCAGCGGGAGTCCAACATGGGCAAAACAACTCACTTTTCATAGACTTGCTCTGAGAAACAGCAGTTGCTCTTGCTATACTTTTCATATAATCCTCTTTCCCTCAAAGATCTTTTAAGACATATACAAGCCACAGAAGATTTCTACTCAAAAGTCCAATATTCGGGAAAGTTTCAAGCAACTTCAGACATGATAATGCGATCTGTCTTCTAGTAGAAGGGGTTGAAAAACAGGTATTCCTGTTTATGATGCCTAAAATTATTTACATTTGTACCACATACCAGCAGCCAATTCATACAAATATAATACGACTTTTCAAGAAAGACAAGTGCATACTTTACTGTACTCTAAATACTGTATTCAAGCATTTTTTCTGGGATTTTAATTTTATCATAGCATTGGTGACAATTTTGACACTGCACCCACATCCACCAAAAAAAATAGTTTATGTTTTTTCTTTTAATCAATTCAACAGTCACAACTGCCTTTCCTCAGTGTTGAAATTGTTGGAGTGATTTTTGCTGTTTGAAGATAAAATCTTCTGTTGGATAGAGCCATGGAAGTGTCTGTGAAGTACCTGTGTCATCAGCTACTAGTACGTTCAAAGATTATCTGATGAGCTGTGGTGGTTGAACAACCAGATATTACATATACCATGGCTTATCATCAGAAAGCAGTGGTATCAGGAAAGAAGAAACAAAAAACAGTAAATAAAAAGAGGAAATTTACTCATATTCAGTTCTTCATCTAGTGCCCAGAGACAGTCAAAAATCACACATTAAATTGTGAGATCCAAATCCTAACAAGTCCTGCTTGGAAATTCTTTACCAAGTCAGTCCTGTCTAGCATATAATGTGAAATATAACAAAACATATTAGCCTTAAAATCAGAAAGAAACGCAAACCTTATGCAAAATCTGACATTAAGACCAGAAATTACTTCCTTAGCCCAGTCAAAAACTGTGCCCAGTCAAAACTGTGGGGTCTCCAATAAGAACGAGAGATAAGAGAACAAAAAGAGGCGCCATTTCTGCCTAGCACTGTTCCCCACAATCCAGGCACGGCTGAGGCGAAATCCATTGGGATCAACACAGAGGCACTTCCAACAAAGCTGTGGCAGCTCTGACTTTCACTCCTGAGCACAACATCCTGATGCAGCACAGCTGGTATTTTTGGGTGGTCACTTGAGTTATCTCATCTGAGTGAGAGAGGCCCTGAGAGGAAACAACAGGGCTGGACAATGTCCAAATTACTGCACTGGGACTGCATTAGCTGAGAAGTAGCTGAGCTAATTCCACCAACAGCCTTTGTCCCCTGATGAGCACCAATATGTGCTAAAAGCAATATGAATCCTGATACAGATAACTTTCACTTTGTGGTCACACTGCTGTACTACTAAACTGAAATTACAATACAGATCTTGGACCCATAAACCTGAGGGCTTACGGACTTGCAGAAGCAAACCTGGATTTTACTCAGGTGATTTCACTCAGTCACACCTCAGATCTGTGATACTCCAAAGCCACTTTTATCTTAGTTTCTCCTGCACTCTCATGAGCAATAGAGGACAGGAAAGACACCACTAAAATATTTAAACAAAGAATGTCTGCCAGGGAGAAGAAATTAGACTATTTTTATCTTTTTGTCTCCTTAGCTTGAGAGCATGACTTCTGATCAGAACTATTCCATTTTCTTTCTGCCTTTCTATGTATGTTCCCTCCACTTAAAGAAAACAAGCAGATATATCCTTAACCATCCAGCAGACATTCACCGTTACAGATCTTACAGAACCCGACATTTCTTTCTTCAAATTCAGTAGGGACAATAAAAGAGGGAAAACCCATGATACCACTGACTGACCTCAAGTATATTATGTGATCAGAATAACAAACTTCCATATAAACAGAATAATTTTTTAACAGTGATAAAAGGCATAAAGACAGGCACACTTTTCACACTGTTGTGTGTAGAGGTATTAAGTGATAATGAAAAGCCATTTGGAGGATGGCAGAATTGCCACTCCACCAGAATAGAAGGAAGCTCCCTGCTAAGACAGACAATTTACAAAGCACAAAGTCTACCTGCTGTTGTTTCAGGGCTGCTTTATATTTAGGAAGAATAAAGCTTACTAGAAAGCTTAATAAAAAACACCAATTATCACACAGGCGATACTCGAGAGTGAAATCCAAGCAGATGGCCTTATGAAATTTCTGATCACGTCTGCATCACATTTGGAACTAAGCTCATAGGTTTACATGGGAAACTAGATTAAAAGCACTATACCTACAATATGAAGCAGAGCTTTTTATGACCAACTTGATACACTTCTAAATTTGTTTGCATTCAGCAGCTTACAGCCCTATGCATTTACTTCTGTACCCACCATCACACCTGTCCTGCAGCCCCAGAGTCTTAATGAAAAGCAGAGCATGACCTTAATCTTCCAGATGCTCCTGGCTGGCACACTGACACCTCATACAAGACAGAGCAGCCCCTTGAGAGCTTAGGTCAGCCCAGAGATTTGCAGCTGAAAGTTATCAGACAACACATCTTGTTACAAGTACATGACAAGAGCATTTGTCTAAACCACATCTGCTGCCTTCATAAACTTACTCCTGCACCTGGATCTATATGATCATATTATCAAACAGCTCTCCATGCATGCAGTTTACTCACTGCAGAAGAAAAGCAGTCTCAAGCATTTCAGGCCCAATGCAAAACAGATGCTAGGAAGTCTAGTCAAATAAATGGAGCTGGGGAAAAGCTAGACAACATAATTTGAGTGACACTAACTATTACTTTGTACTCGGTGACACCCAAATTATGATGTCTAATATTATCTGCTACCTGTAGTTATAAAAATACAAATAACTTAAAAACACCCCTAAACTTCTGCTTCAAAAGGAAAATTACAGATCTCTTAGACTGGGGGAGAGGGGAGTGAAGGTGGGGAGAAGACGAAGGTGTAAACTGAATATACCTAAAGGACCAGAAATGTAAAAGCCAAAAAACCCTCACTAAAAATCCCTCAAAAACCAAACCCCCAAGCTTGCTCCTCTTTCAACAGCTTGGAAATTTTTACTCAGCCATGTGATTTCTGCAGTGTTTACTGATTTCTTCTTTTCTTTTGCCACCAATCACTCCCCAAACATGGTCAGTCCTCTTCACTGGCCCTACAAAGGTTTTCTGCATAGAAAAAAAGAAGAGAAGCAACTTACCTAGCATCTTAATTTGCTACATACCAAAAAATAAGACTTTCAATTGACTGCATTGTTTGAAAGACAGGAACCTAGGTAACAGATAATCCATGCACTGAAAGCACTCACATCCTCACCCTTAATAGGCAGCCTAACATCTTAAGAAACAACTTTGAAGCATCTTTGAGGATTCCAGCATGGTTATGTTTGACCTGTAGTCTAAAACCCACATCTATTAAGTAACCAATTTCTGCTACTTCATTTCATACTCATTTAAGACATTTCATCCCTATTCCCTTCCTTTCAGGCATACACATTGCCAACACAATTATTAATAGGATACTGTTTTCCGGCTTCCTACTTCAGAGAGAGATACCAAGGGCCAAGCCTGTCACTGTAATTCAATTGGAAACTTCAACCTGTCAGATTTCAGAGTACTACCACTGCACCTTGAAGGTGCATTGGCACAGCATTCGCAGTCATGTTTGACAATGTAAAGAAGCAAAATGTTACCTTAAAGGGGCAGCATTTCATTTTCAAGCTTAAATGACACTTTTTCATCTTAATGATTATGCAAAAATTTGTAGACAGGGGTTTCCAGGCTACATAATGTCAAAATTTTGTCCTTTTTCTCAACAGATATTTGCATTGTGATAAAAATTCTTATTTCTGAAGCTTTAGATTACCTGCAACCAAAAGAACTTGACCTTACAAGTTGGTTGGAAGCGAGTATGATCTTCTATACAGGTGCACAGCCACTGTTTATTAACCTCTTACAAAGAGTTTTACTATTCTGACTTACATTTTAACGGCTTTTTTTCAAATATTATGTAGAAATGAGGGACAAAATACACTCAAACACTACAGAAAAATACACTATTATGAAAGCTCTTTGAAAATATACTGTGCCTTTTCAACTGTTTCTCAACGCATAGTATTGATTTATGACCCTCTTCTTGCAAATCAGAACACTAATATCACATAAAGTTGGATAAATACTATCTGTATTTATAGAAAGAAAAAAATAAAGTCCACAGCACTAACAAAGAGCAGCAATCCTCCAATAACAAATCACATAAACCACCTCTGCCAGCACTAGCTACAGATTAAAATAAAAAGGAAAAGGAATTGCACAGTCCACCAAAGAGCACAGAGGTATTTTTTGTGATTCTTCAGGAATAAAAACAAAATAGTGAAGCCAGGATAGGATATGGCAGGATTTTAGGAGTTAGTATTAAGAAACTACCCAGACAGCTTCAGCTTTACCCATCACAAAGCCTCACTGACTCTCCTTATATCAGCCTGAATGCTTGCTACGCATCCTGTATATTTGCAGATGCATGCACACAGCTAATAACTCCCAAAGTCTAGCCCTAGCCATTGTGGGGTTTAGCATGAGCATGTCTGCATATGAAATGACATTAGATTTTGGCAGTAAGAGCAACTTTCAGTTTGTAAACAGAACACAAGACTGCTTTAGTTATTACATCGCTATAACAAAGCAAAGAAACCTTTCCAATTCTGACCAGAGAGGTTTGCTTACCTCCAGCAAATCCCAGGCTCTTGCAATCCAAACTGCTCATCTTCAAGAGAGAGGCCACAAACAATGAGAATATAAATAACTGTGCTTACAAATTCCTATTCCTATCTGGTACACAGACTTTTCTAAAGAGGTACCCTCCCTCTACTGCAATAGCAGACACATTTAGACACACCACACAAGCTCCAGACAGAACAAGCTGGCTGCCAAGCTCTTCCATTCTTGGTGCTTGATGACCAACACAAATATTCTAGATCACACCTACAACTGAAAACATTAAGTATCATCAACTCCCAATCCTTCAACTACCTCCTGCTGACTAAGAAGCTGCTGCTGCAGTCCCAGCCAGGCTGACAGCAGCAGCAATTAGCAGCTTATTCCTGCACATGACATGGAAAACAGGGCATTCGTTATCTGCACAAATGCCAGGCTGAGAGTGGGGTGGGGAACAGAGAGTGGTAGTTTGGATTAATGAGCCAGCACACATCCTGCAGGCCTAATGATAAGGACTAAGAGGGTTCAATTAGAGGGAAGTCTGCAGCCTCATTACTACCACCAGTTGTCACTTAGGGCACTGGCACAGACAACCTACAGCAACAAGAGTCAAAGAAGAAGGAAATAATGGGTAAATGGAAACAGGAAACTTTCTTAAAACACTTTTCATACTGGAGCTTATTATTCTGGGAAGTTTTGTGTTTCAGGAAGAAAGAGAAATGCAGATGTCAGTGTTCTGAAAAGACCAATACCAAAAAAAACCTAGTCAGACATGTTTTTTTCCCTCCGCCTGCCACCCAGGAACCACTTTTTAACTTTTTAATTGCATACAGACCTAGAGGTATAAGTATTAAACAAATCTTCAACAGTTACTAGAGATCAACAGCTTGTGCACACAAATGTTAAACAAATCAAATAGGTGCCTTCCTGCTGAATGTCAGGCAAGCTTAGCTTACCTGCCTTTGTAAACCAATAGGTATTCCTACAGCTCCTTGATCAACATCATTACAGTTTTTCTTATTTAAAGCTTTTTTATTTAAAGTTATTTAAACACACCACACTCTTCTCCCAACCAAAAGTCATTTTAGCCCAGTATCTTGATTCTAACAGTGACCTTCATTGTCATACTACTTGTCTTGAAGGTCATTTGGACAGTTTTAATAGGTTTTTTCCTTCCAAATTCATCTTCCGCGTTCTGTTCTCTTCCCCTAAATAGGAAAGCTTTTTTTTTGGTGGCGGACTGCTACAGCAGATGCCTGGAGAAGAAATGTAAGAAACAAATCAAGCACAGAAATTTAGCAGCTCTTGGCAATAATTTAGTGACTTTTTGAGCTTGAGGCTGCAACCAGACCATTTTGTTTAATAGTAACCAACGGACCTTTCTATCAGCATAAGGGATTTAATCAGTTTCTCTTGCACTAACTAAGCAGCCCTGCCTTTTTTTAATAAGGTAATTTAATTCTTTTTAAAGTATATGTAAAAGAAAGACGATCAGAATGACTGGTTAAGATACAAGGATAAGACTCAGAAAATCTGATTTCCACTCTGCTCTTCTCCATGTGACTTTGAGCAAGCCCACAAGGAGGCGGAAGTTTTCAATGAAAATCAGTCATTTGACTTACCTTTGCAAAAGGGAGATTTCCTATTTCATTCATTTCACTGAGATTCAATTAGTCTAAAAATGAGAATAAAGCTTCCTTTTCAGTCCTTACTTAAATTGTATGATTCTAAGAGCAGGAATAATCTTTATTGTGCATTCATTAACTTATGCTAGCTTATGGAGGCCCATGTTGGTGGCTACGATTTATAACAGTACCATCAATATTTAAAGCCTTGGAAAAGCCAAAATAAGAAGCCTACAGCTCTTCAGAAAATATTTTATAGCTCCAAGATGGAAATGCTTTAAGAAGTCCAGGAAGTCAGAGAAACATTAAGTGTGAGGTGTCCTTGCCCATGGCAGGGGGGTTGGAACTAGATGATCTTAAGGTCCTTTCCAACTCTGACTATTCTATGATTCTATAAACAAATGCCAATAAAAATCCAATGGAGCCTCACTCCGGTAGACAAGTGAAATTCCCAGCTTCAACAGCTAGCATAAAGCATGGAATGAGTCTGACATTTGTTCTCTGTTTAGTCTGTCTAGCTCAGTACACACATAGGCTGCCAACAGGAGCCTATCACTTTTCCTCTCCACATCCCTCACCTTGATAGTGAAATCCCTCCTCACTCCTGCATTTGATACAGCAAGAAGGAGGCTACAAGATGAGTCTGTTTAGGGAGCAGATCCAAAGGAGAATTTATGTTTAGGTTGGTTGGCTTCCCACAGACTTGGCCTGTGATCACCAGGGATGGAGAAGGAGCAGGACTATCCTTTACTGGCAGCCCGCAGTTTAACTAGGTTAAGCATAGCATGAAACTACAGTCCTCAGCGAACATCATCATGACAGCTGCCAAAACCAGCTGTCCTCCCTTCTCTTCATTCACCATGGCCATTAATTTCAATCCCTACATGATCTTCCCATTTCTAGCCACTTACACAGGCTAAATCAGAATCAGATCTGAGAAATGTGGCTTCTTCCCCAGCTGGATCAGCCCCCTGAACTGGTTCATGAAGCTGCTACACAATCACTGGTGCTAGCAAAGGAAGACAGCTGGTAGAGATAGAAATAAACAGGGAAATGATACAATTCTTTTTTTGAGGAGGGGCGGGGGTGAGACAATGCTGGTATCAAGCATCAAATATGTTCAGACTACATTCAAGTTTTTGCCATTCGGGGGCGATATAAAAAGAAAGAATTAAAATATGCTATTTTCAGGCTATAATTTTTAGATCTTCAAGAAGTGCCCAAGTACTACTGACTTATATGAGAAGTAGATAATTTAACCTCTCCATGCAACAGGAAACACCTATTTTATAATTCAATCTGACACAAAGGATATAGAACCCCACCTCATTAGTTCACTAGGGGACTCATTCATATCATGCTTTAAAGAGATTAAAATGCCTACTTGAGTTCACATAGTGCTACTTGGACATGTCTTGTGCATTTATGTGGTTTCTCCTAATCGCTATCCTTTCCCAAACAAATGAGCAGTTTCTGCTATTCACACAATTCTGAGTTCTAATTTTCTTTTGAAAGATGTTAAATATTTATAGGGGAAAAATAATTAAGAGGGATAGATCCCAGGTAGTTATCAAAAAATACTTACATTTAGAAAAAAGATGGGCAAAAAAGAGATTAGAAGTGTATATAGTCTACGATTTAAGACTTCATTACACCCTGAGAAACAGTATGTAGGACTCATTGACCATCTGGAGGAGTGAGATGGAAAACATTTTTCCCTCCCATGTTTCATACAATTCATTATACAGGTTCTAAGTTCAATAAATCTGATGTCTCTGAGTCACTATATGTATCACTAGGGATCTCAGTGTTTGCTTCAGAGAGCTAGAATAGTCCCTGAGAAAGCTTACTGGAGCAAGTTGTCCTAAGCCAACAGTCACATACATTTAAACTTATCAATGTATAAAGGTACTCATCTTTTCTTTTTGAAATTTTGATATTTATTGTAACAGTAGGTAGTATTTTCTGTAATTAACATGAAAGACAATTTCACTAGGCAGAGAAGGTAACTTCTTGCCTACCTAATCATAGCTTACTTGTCCATAAGAATTTAGAGTGCCATAAATCCACAATATTTCTGAATTAAAAAAAAACCAGAATATGACTGGCAGATGTAGACTGTAAATATATTCACTCAAAACTTCAGTGATAATAGAGATCTGGATAAAAGAACACTTCAATTATTCTCACTAAAATTAGAATTAAATTGAAACATCCTCCTATGCCTCTCTCTTTTCAACGGTGTAAGTTTAATTTAAATCCTTTCCATTATTGTTTTATTATGTCATTCTTACTATACAAAAATTAGACACCTCATAAAAACCAACCTGGGTGGAATGAATGGATTACAAGGTCTTTTGATCTGGAGACTGATATCCCCTCCTTTATGAGCAAAAATAAAGCCTTATTTCAACATGAACCCAACATATCACACAGCTCTAACATTTTGTGATTTAATTCTAGAGGCTTTCTTAAAGTCTGAGAAGAAAAGCATTTTTTTTTTTTCAAATTGAGGAATTCATTGAAAAATCTAACAGAAGGGAAAAAAAGGCAAAGGAGGATGGCGAACACAGAAGAAGAATATAGTTAACCATCGTATTTTCATTTCCTGCCATTTAAATTACAACCACAGCCATATGAAGACTTAAGAAGTGCATCCTTCTGTTTGTGATTGTTTCAAAACAGAAATCCTCTTTCATTACCAGAGCCCTAGCATTTCACTACATAAGTAACTATTCAAATACCATTTTCTTCTACAACCTCCCACCCTTTGCACCTTTGAAACTCTGCCCTCTCAACTTGTTGCAAACCATTCTGTTCCACTCTCACTTCTACTTGTTCATAACAAGCAGTTTCCCACTGCATCCAGCCTCCGTATACAGGCAAAGCCTATGACATTATGTTCACCCTCTGGAAAGCCTAAGTGAGTTTCTGCTCTACCAGAGTAGGAGAGGACTGTCTTTACAAAATGCGCCACCCTGGCCTAACAGTCTTGTAAAGAGGAGAAAAATTTTCCCACCTAGAAGTATCTGCACTGAGCAGGCAATTTTCCTGGATCAGGTGGAAGGTATAAAAGGACAAGAAGCATGTTTGAGAGAGTCGGGGTTGTTCAGCCTGGAGGGGAGAAGGCCCCAGGGAGACCTTAGGACAGCCTTCCAGTACCTAAAGTGGCCTGCAAGCAAGCTGGACACAGACTTGCTACAAGGGCTTGTAGGGACAGAACAAGGAAGTATGGCTTTAAGCTGAAAGAGGGTTTATTTGGATTAGGTATTAGGAAGAAGTTCTTTACTGTGAGGGTGATGAGATACAGGAACAGGTTGCTCAGAGAAGCTGCGGCTGCCCCATCCCTGGAAGTGTTCAAGGCCACGTTGGATGGGGCCTTGAGCAACCTCATCTGGTGGGAGATGCTCCTGCCCAAGGCAGGGGGGTTGGAACTAAATTATTTTTAAGATTCCTTCCAACCCAAACCATTCCATGCTTCTATATCTAAGATTTTGATGTACAACTTCCAAGTTGCTCTATGTGAAAGTAAGGAGTGAACAGCAAGAATAATTTCTAATTAGTCCCAGCGAGCCATTTAATTGCTGCCTATTTTGTAGGCTGCAAGATGGATAATAGAGTTCCTGCATTACAATCTGGTATAAAAATAGGAAAGTAAACTTATTCAAACATGCACAAACCCAGACATATTGCTAGTAAAATTTTTATTGCTGTTATGCAATATATTCCAAATGTATCTCAAATATTCATTAAGAAAAAAAGAGACAAATGCAGCAAATAAACATTTTTCCAATTAAGTGAAAGCTCTTTAAAAGTTTAGGCTGCATTCATTAAAATTGGATTACATTCTGATGTTAACTAAAAGAGACTTTGTGGGATTCCATATCTATCTTTTTACATATAAAATGCATTCATTTGTAAATCAAAGTATGCTTTTTGTGCTGTTGGTACTGCAAACTCAAAATGGACTCTCAATGCAACTTCAGCCATTCTCAGGCCTATCTCCTGCGTAGGACTTCTCCATGCCCTCAGTGATGTTTCTCAGGAGAGAAGGCTTCCCTCAGCCCGCAATGCTGCACCTTCCCAGGTCCCACCTGCACACATTCACCTCACTCTCTTCAGCATCATGCATGGCTCCCTCCTCAGCTGGAGAGATCCAAGCAGCCCAGATCCTCAAATACACATACAAAGAGTTGTAAGCTGTTTGGAGGAGATGGAAGCAGTTTCAGAAAGGGGTCCAAACCGTCGCTGTGCAAGGCACTGCCAGAGCAACACACAGGCTTGCTTTCCCCATCTCTGCACCCTGCTTGGAAAGGCTACACAGCTCACAGTTAAGTTGGACTGAGATGAAGTCAGGCAAGGTGGGTGAGCAGATACAGTGGTCCACCGGGTAATGTCTCCTTGACTCCTTTGGCCACCTCTTCCCCCAGAGCTGCCTGCTCAGTGAAAGCAAGCGCTGTGTGTTAACATCAAAATGGCACAAAACTACTCCACGCAAGAAACCCTGGACTCCTGCCCATTCTGTGGATTAAACAGGCTCACAGGAGTGTCAAAAAGCAGCACAATCAGCGCAAGAAAAGGGTAGATGGTGAAAACATGGGAAGGGGACAGGACAGAGTAGGAGCAAGGCTCTCACTCCAGAGAGCAGCAAGGCTCAGAGCAGCACAGCTGCTTATAGAAGGGAACTCAGAGACTGCCATAATGAACTGGAAGCTCATTATAGTGGAAACAAAAGATGGGAGGTAAATACATGGAAAAATCAGAAAAATCACATTACTTCAGAGATGCTCTGCAATGTGGACATTTCACACTAAGTTTCTGTGAGAAGAGGTGCTGAAATACAAGTATATGTAAAAAGACCTCAGTATAACGTATGAGGAAGAACGCACAGATCCAATCTCTGAAGGCTGTTACATCACAGATATACTGGCACTGTGGGATAAGAGTTTCTTTTTTTCATAGCCATGAGCAGATACAGTTCAGCACTGTGGGGGGCTGATATGGAAGGCAAGGTGATACCCTTCCTTCTGAGCTATTTTTCTGTCTATAATCATAGTCTGATCTAGATCATCTTCAGCAAATATGACTTGGGGGAAAAATGAAAGTGCATTCATCTCCCCTGCCCCTGTGAAATGGGTATTGATGGACTTCAAGAGCTGCATGTGCACTACCTGCTACTTGCATCAATTTTAACTCATTTTTTAAAGCTATTTTTTGCACAAATTCCACGAATGACAGGATAGGAACAAATGGCTGCACACTATCTTGCAAGGGCAGGTGATTTCAACAACTCGGTCCATTGGTGCGATTAACAAACAATCAGTCAAAGTTCACCAATTTCATCTCAGTATTTCTCCTGAAGATACTGCGAATGAGGTACTAAATCTACCTTGAACTTGCTGTAATTTTAAACTCCTTCATTTTATCACAGCTCTTCATCTGAATGACTGGCGCCAGGAACCTGCCACTGTAGAATTAATAACATATTGACACTTTCAGTCCCTCAGTCTAGCTTTCAAGTTTGAAAGCAATAACAAGGAACAGAATATTTTACTTGGAAACAATGACAATTTGTCCAAGAACACAATTCTCCAAATGTAAACAAAACAAAAGTACACATTTTGGCAGTAATAAATAGATTCAATTTGCTTGGGCCAGTGTTGAGGGCAAGATCATATTTCTGGCCTCTTCACAAGGGCTCTAGAGCACAGAGGAATAATATTAAAAAGCCTCTTTCCTTCATGACTAAAATCAGTGGGAATAGACTGCTCTCTCCCAAAGCATGTGGTTGGTAGATGTCGTCACGGGTCCAATTCCCTCTTGGAAAACACTAGCTGTGATACAGGCTGTAACATGATGCTCCTACCTTGTACTGGGATGGTTCCTTTCCCCTTCATGCGCCTACATAAATGGTGTCCCTGCACCCCAGAAGGGGTCAGCACTACTCATAGGAAGAAGAGGTCCAGCACAGGACCACAGGGAAACCCAAGTAAGACTTAGAGGCAGCAGCTGTGAACTTCACAGGGTGCCTGATGCTGCTCAGTTACTGCAAAATACAGAGCTCGTGCAATTCCTTCCTCTCCACTGCCTCCAGTGGGGCTGCTTCCCCTTGCCAAATGTCCATTCTGACAGTTCTCTTTGCAAAAACAAATGTGGTTTAAGCCAAGTCACCCTACCTCTCATATACAGTCTTCTGAGCAAGAGTTCATGGTGCTGCATGTCTGAGTTTGCCTGCCCAGCTTAGGGTACCCCTTAGGGTATTAGGTGGGACTCCAGTCAGCTGCTGAGGCTGCCCTCTCCTGTGAAGCTGCAAGGCAAAGCCACCTGAAAGCATCCAGCCCTCCAGGGCTCTTTCCACAGTTTTCTCCAAGGACAAAACATGTATTCCTGCACCTGACAGAAATGAGTGATGGGAGATGTCATGGCAGGCTTCAGCTCACAAAGCCACTGGGTATATCACTCATCCCTATACCTAGTCACATGTGGCTGAGCCCAACTGCTCCCAATGATAGCAATAAAAGTACACCTTCACTGTCAACATCCTTACACACAGGTTAAGCTTATGCCTATACTAACTTCCAGATGCCAGTACCTCAGGAGCAGAAATGTTTCACTATTAAAAAAAATTTTCAAACATATATATGTCTACTTTCTATGCCATCTTCTTTCACTTTCTTCCCCAAATCCCTCCATCTCTTCTCTAAATTACTAACCCCTATGCAAATAATTTCACTGAGCGCTTCACATGAGGCCATAATTTTTCCAATAGCTTTGCACTAGCAAGAACACAGCAATAACAGCAGAGAACATGAAGAGTCAGAGGGACAGTACTCGTCTTACGACAATCATAGAATCCCAGAATCATAGAATGCTTAGATTTGGAAGGGACCTTAAAAATCATCCAATTCCTTGTCATGGGCAGGGACACCTTCCACTAGACCAGGTTGCTCAAAGCCCCATCCAACCTGGTCTTGAACACTGCCAGGCATGGGACATCTACAACTTCTCTGAGCAACCTATTCCACTGTCTCACCCTCATAGTAAATGTCCCACGAGAGTCAGAAACCACTGAACAAAGCTTGAGCATCCCCCTGAAAGCAGTATCTAATATGTCTGATTATTCTTGGACAGCAATATACTTTTTCCTTCATAATTTATTCATTGCGAAGTCTAATCCTGATGCCAACAAGTCAATATCCAATCAGCAAAAGAACATAATCATGTTTGATGACAAGACTAAGAAAGCATGCCCAAGCCATTTCCTGCTTTGTCAAAAATGATTCCAGTACTGTTTTGTTTTATTTATCCCTGGAAGCTGAATACCAGTGTCTAACATTTCAGCCAGAGAAGTGTATTAAACACAGTCTTTTCTCTATTGGTATTATTAGTCAAGGATGAATTTGATAGCCTAAAACCATGGATAAGCTGCATTAAAAATTAAAGAGATGGTGGGAAGAGCTTTGCTTTGCAAGGGTGATGATAGGAAAAGGATATATGGTTTTATTACAGTTGTCTTGTCCATGAATGAAGCCTTTATTAACCTAAACCACAATTACAGCTACATTCAGTGATGAGGGAAAATGTCACTGGACTTGTTTTGCACCTGGAGGACCGTCCTGAAAACCTTCTCTACGCTTCAATGTGCACAGTCTTTGGGGGGCTCAATGGAATAAACTACTCACACACAAGCTTTTGAAATTCTGATATCCATCTGTGACCATAATTTTCAGCCCCAAAACTGTAGCGATAATGTCTGGGGCATGGAGAGAAGTGGCCTCAGTTAAAAAGTTGATGCCTTGGTTAGAAGGTAAGTGAAACAGTTTTCTGACTGGTATAAAGTTCACAAAGAAAATGCATCTCCTATCACAACTGTCCCTACCATAAGGCATGCTGGAGTGATCTTCTTCCCATCAATGCTCCAGCATTTGGGTGATTTGTGTTAGTACTTGGAATTCTTTACAAGTCGCTGCCTGAGTATAATGAAAAAATAGTACAATGCAACTATCTTAATGTTTTGATTCAGGAAGTTTCCAGGAGTCATTTATACACTGCAATAGGATGAATTTTCAGATTACAGACCCACCTTCAACCCTTTGATCTGGTGTGTATTAGTTAATTATCTAACCCAAGCAGCTGCTATTTCCCATAGGAAAAAAAAGGGCTTATAAGAACCAGAAAGGAAGGAAGAAACAAATAGAACAGGAGATTAGTAAAGAGACGGAAATCGTACCGGGCAGTGAAACAGACACTATCAAATATAGAGAGTATGCAACATCAGGGAATAGTGCACAAGAGGTCAGAAAGGATGTTTCACTTACATTGTACAAAACAAGCAAGACCGTCCTGAACAAAAGAATGGAATCAACACTGCATGCATCCAAAGTTTATTTTATCTTCCTGATTCAATAGAGATGTGACAAGAGGAGAGCAAAAACCAAAACAAAAGACAACTTAAAGGATTAGAAATTGTCCTAAGGGCTTGAAAGGATAAAAAAGAGGAAACACATATGCATCTGCAGATGCATATGCATCTGGAAAAAGGGAAATATAACCCCCATTTTCAAGAAGGGGAAAATGGATGACCCAGGGAACTACAAACCAGTCAGTCTCACCTCTGTGCCTGGCAAAATCTTGGAGCAGATTCT
>WYDI02005952.1:0-66225 GCA_009867235.2 Psittacus erithacus
TGAAAATGGGGGTTATATTTCCCTTTTTCCAGTCATTGGGAACTTCACCTGACTGCCATGATTTTTCAAATATGATGAACAGTGGTTTAGCAACTTCATTCACTAGCTGCTTATTGGACTGCTTTTACCTCAACCCGTGGGGTTTACATTCTTTTGATTCTCCTCCCCATCCTGCACAGAGAAGGGGGAGAAAGAGGGAAGGGGTGAACTAATGGCGGCATGTTTCTGAGTTGCTGGTTGGGCTTAAACCATGACAACTGGATTCACAATTTCTTAGCCAGTGATTGATAACCATTTTAATCCTGGGGATAAGACAATAAAGGTTGTTCCTATTGGAGTATCTGTGGTACCAGTCAGCTGAACACAATTCAGATTTTTGTTCTGCTCCTAGTTCTATGAACCACAATTATTAGATTCTGCTAATCTGCATTTCAGCACCTACGTTGCAGATACCTATCTGGTTTTTATAGGCTCTCCTTCTGAGAAGTACCATTTAAGATGATTGCCCCTCTCTACTGAATGTAACTGGAGTCTAATGATTGGAAGTGGTGTAGAAGTCTAAGGTGAGTTCAGGTGAATGCTACACGGTATGAGGAAATTGTGCGTCATTGCCATTACCTTTTCTTTGTTTCTGGAAATCACTGATTCCAAAAGGTAGTAGAAGTTTAGAAGATTTCTATGTTTTGTTAAAAAAAAGTAAATAAGCTTTTCTGCTAACAGAGGGCTATGGTGGAATCTGAATCAGAACTATACACAGGCTTCAGAACAAATTCAGAGACTTCAACTCATAGCCCTGTGAATCTCCCTTCATATCCTGCTACAGCTATGCAAGCATGAAGAGTTAAAACCACTAAAGTTCTCATCTCCAGCCAATGTGCAACTCACAGATATATTCACAGATTATTATTATGTTTTTAATAAAGAAGCATTTATCTAATCAGATAGTTTATACATACGTAAAAAGAATCCATGAAAACACATGAGTACTTATGTATGCTATAGTATTATACAAAAAGAAGATAATATCTAGCTTTACTAATAATTATCCTCTCAAGGCTTACACTCTGTTTAGGGGAAAAAAAAAAAAAAGGATGAAAAACAGGGAGGGGAAAGAGAGGAGAGAACTCAAGTTCTAAATTCAGAAAGAAAGAGAGAAATATTAAGGTAACAGAAGATCAACTGTCTCTTACCTGGGTGAACATTAGTCATGACTTATCACACTTCGTCTTGCCAGTGTTTCATAAGCAACACAGATGAGGGGAGGTAACTCATATTACCAACAAAGTAGCAGCACATCCTCAAGTTTTAGGGTCGTCTGTTGAAGCCACAATACTCGCAACTAGGTGCTTCAGGAAAGGTGCCTTGATGCATTCTTGTCACCTATAAATATGGAAGCACCTGAGCTGGAGTATCATGGGATAGAGTCTGCACGTAGCAAAAGTTGCAGCTGCTATTTCCCTAGTTCCATTTGGATACTTACATGGGAGGTCCATAATTTTCCAGCCAATGAAGTCTTTACAGTGGCTTTGCTTGGGGGAATGGCTTTGCTTGGGGGAATGGCTTTGCCTGGGGGAATGACTTTACTTGGGTCCAGGCTGAATGACCTTCTTTCATGTTGACTAGAAACACAAAGATTTCAAATGCAAAAATTTTTTAACAGCAGTTTTGAAAATACCCTTTTCTGGATATAATGTACAGTAAAAGAAATATCCACTATAAATTAAAGAAATTTTCAGAAAACTTACCACAGGCTTTTGAAGACAGATTTACCAGAGTATTCAGCATACATGAAAGTTTCTGTGTGTCACTGAAACTAAAAGAATGAAGCAAATGGAATCTTCGGGCTGAAAGAGTATACAAATGTCATTGTGACTTAATTTTCACTGCAGCTGGCTGCACATCTTGCAACAAGAGCTGATTGTATTGTAATATTTTAGAAATATTATAACCAGTTCTTCCTCCCTACCTGTAGAGCCAGCTCTTAGTCTCCATCTACTGCTGAACTTGCTTCACTGTTACTCACACCATTGTTAAACTGCATGCTAAAAATTGTAGATTATTTCTGTTCGCTGCTCGCTACATTGTTTTACCATGGATAATGTTTTATTTATAAGGAAAATAAATTGTCAGAGTTAAAAAACACAGTGCATTTTGTTCTAGGCAACACATTGCTTTTATCACACAAATAATTTATTGGTTGTGCTCCCAGACGAGTTCTTTGCTGACCTTTCCAGGTATACTGAATATTGGTGCATAATTCGTCTTGTTGGGAAAATGTATTTATTTTGGCCATTAATGCATACTGTCATAACCTTTGTGTTGAGGAACAAGTTTGTTGTTTTAATTCTGAGACATATTGTTATAGATGGATGTACAAAAGACAAAACTTCCTATCTTAATACCTTTGAATTCTGAGGAAGAGAGAAGGGATTCTTATCTGAACCTATCATATAATCTCTGGTAATGGATTGTAGCTAAGAGTAAAACAGCCCTAGCTCCTAGTTGCAAGGCAGGCACAACCCCATTCCTGTTCAAATCCAGCCTCTGTGAATTGTCAACCCAAAATGGCAGGCATGCCTTCAGAATAGCTCATCGCATTCTAGCAACACCGAATGTGAGCTTGAATAACCTTCAAACTTTGCTTCATAGCATCACCGTCTTATGCAACCAGATCAGTCACCACATCAGTCCATCTCTAGGTGAATATTTGCATTCCAGGTGCTATGAAAGAAGGGTCTGCAAGGCTGTATGTAGCAAAAAAGTTGCACCAAGCTATTTCTATAATTTTAAAATAGCAACATAACCTTGTAGGAAGTCCAGCCCACAAAATAAATCATCAATTACATGTTATCAAAAGATTTAGTCTTAAATGTTAGGAGAAAATGGTCTTCTTGTTTTGTCTTGTTTTGTTTTATTTTGGTTTTGTTTTGTTTCTTTTTTAAAAAAAGGTAGAAGAAATGCCAAAAACTACCTTTTTCTTATTCTTGGTTTACAATGAATGGTGCATTTTGCAAACTAATATTACAGTGAAGATGTCCAAGGAGTAAAACCAAGCTATAGTAATGAAACCATTTAGAGTAATGAAATACATAGTGACTAAAATTCATATAATTTCATGCAGATATTAGGTCTGAAGTGCTTCCTTCGAATATTATTAAATTTTTATCAAATAACTTATTTTAAAGTGACCAGTTCAAATTTTGTCTTCTGAATATTATGAAATTTGCTTGATAAAAAGTGGTTCGTTACAATAATTGCAGAAAGACAGTGTACAAGCCTGTGGCTTACATTTCTGGAAGAAATGAATCTCTGAAAATAAATTTGCATCTGGAGATTTTTCACCAAACATCAATCGCTTAGTATCTGGTGTTTAATTTTTTGTAGTTTTCAAGTCCTTCTATAGACTGCCTAAAATCTGGCCTCATGCTTGGCATTTCCCCATTCAAGCAGTGATGCTGAACATATTATTTATTGGTTTGTTATTTGTTTGTTTACGGAAAGGAAGAAAAATATATTCAAAATAGAAGAATGTTCAGGGTTGGAAGATGAGCAATGGTCTGCAAACATTTCCTACTTTAACAGCTGCTCCCGGACTTTACCATCACTTTGTGTTTCAGTGATTTCAGTAAACCTTCTGTTTTGATACCTTCCTGAATACATGTTCATATGCGCACAGAAGAGAAAACTATCCCATAAAATGTAGGGCACTTGTAAAAAGGCAAGACTATGGGTTGGAATAGGCCTATGTCTGCAATTCTCAGCTGCATTGTAATTAATTTAGGTAGTTTCTGGCATTCACTGAATGAGATTTGAAAAATAAGCCATGTTTACATCTACATGTACTCACATTCAGTTTTATCAGCTTATGATATAGATAGCCTGAAAAATAATTTCATCAAAATTTTTTATAATCATGATTTTCTCTTGAAATCAGATAAAAAATGAGGCACTCCTCCCCCCCCCCAAAAAAAAAGAATCCCCAAACCCAAAGATGTGAAAATGTTATGAGAAAGATCTTAGTGCAAGTATTTCTCCTGCGCTCTCTCTGGCCCATTTATTTAATATTTATTATTTAACAGGAATATTGAATTATTTATGTGAAGTGGAATAGCATCAACAAGAGAAGCTGGGGAAAAAAAAAGACTGACTTTGTAAAGCAGTGGTTATTATACTTGCCCATGATATAGAAGATGGAAGATAGAAGTGTGAGTTTATATTCCAAAGCAGGGAAAACAAGGTGTGAAGCTGGTGTATTCCTATCATGTTCTTATCAGGAGGTTAAGGTATCCCATGACACAGACTATAGCATCATTTTCCTTCATAATTTTTCAAGGGATTTTAGTGAAGTCCAGGGCTGAAATTTTTAAAAATGAAAATGGCATGTCAATATAGAGATTGGAGAAGATTCCCTTTGGCCTGGAACCTTGACTTAGGTGTCTCTATGGGCAGCTGTAGGCATCTCAGCAAGGTGGTATTGAGAACTTAGTTTTGATATATACATTCCCTATCAAAGAATTCTAGCTGCTTTCAAAGGTTAGTGAAGAAAGCCTGCAGAATGTACTAAGAGATGACTTGAGTTAATGTGCAGAAAACACAGAGATGTCTTTGAATAGCTGCTCCTGTCTAGAGCAGGTACCTCAGACCTGCAAGGTCCAGACTGAGCGTTTCTGTTATTTTCAGTTTGTCATTGCATGAAGTTTTAGAAAGATGCTGTAGTGGGGTCAGACCTTGGCACACAGCTTCTGTCCAGTTCCTTCCCTGGCCTATAAGGATACAAAATCCATACTACAAACTTTCTTGTAGAGTAGTGTGGCCTGGGACAAGGAAAGAGAACATGAAGCTGCCACTCCCAATTAGTGGTAAGACACTCAGAGAAAGGAACTCTGAAATCTAAGTTTACAGTTTGTACCTCAGAGTAAGAACATCCGGTCTTGGCAGCTGCAGCATTCAGAAATGCACTACCCAACATTTTGCTCATCCTCATTCCCACCATAGCCTCCTTTTCAAAGGAACAACAGTTTGCCTTTTCACACCACTAGCAGTAGCTTTCACCAAGAAATCTATCCCCTCCTGTACCTGTTGGCATGGGTGGCTGGTATGGTAGAAGAAGAGAGTAGCAGGAGATAAGGCAAGTGGCTGCATCTGTTCCACGCAATCCAGCTGCTCGTCTAGGTGGGAGAGTGGAAGAGGAAACAGAAGTGAAGCAGAACTAGGAGAAATGCAGTGCTGGCACTTCAGGGCTCAGTCCAGGCCCCTCCTCCTGCTGGGATGGTTATGGAAGGGCTGGTAGAAGGAAGACCACTCTGCTGAAGGGCTATCAGGCTAAAGAAACTTTTGAAGTCATTCTGGCAGCCCTGGCTCCTGGAATAACTATCTCTGTTTCCAGAAAGATGCAGTTGAACAGATAGGAGATTCTTGCAGTCTTGTGGGCCTCTGGAGAAGTGCACTGTGTTAGGCAAGCAAGGACTAGAGCCCAAGCCCTGCCCTCTAGCAGAGGAATAAATAACAGCTGGGATCTGCAAGCTTCACAATCTCCATTCATCTCAGGACATTAAGTACTCTTCTGATCTCTCATCAGTCTCCTACTGCTTCATGGTCATGGCATACCCTGACCTAAAATCTGAAATTTCATGTTTGAAATATGGGTATGATATGCATCATCAGTATTGTTTGTTCAGCAATAAAGCCTCCTTTTCCACACAATGCACTGTTAAGGCCCACTTTTTTTTCCAGCTCCATCCAGCATCCCTTACATTTGTTTGAAAATTAGATTTACCTCATTCCTTTCTTTATTTCTGTGACTGTCATTTAGGATTCTCTGTTCCCCATTGCCCCTTCTGATAACTAGAAAAGTCTTGTGTGTAAATATTTTTTTCCTGAAGACTTTAAAAGCAAAACTCACAAACTTAAATGGTTTATCTTTAATTTTTAAAATTTAAGAGGAAAACCACAGAAATAGCTATCTATTACAGAAGAATTCTGATAATTTGTTTTATTTTATTCTATGTGGTTATTTTTTTTTAAATAAAACTTTGCTGTTTTTTTCCAAGTAAGTAGCTTTATTTTAAATCTTCACCATGAATTTTCATAGTTCTCAGAGGGCAACCTTCCCTGCCACCCTTCTAAACCCAGTTTTACCAAGTCTGTGTCTTGCTTGAGGTTAAATGGGCCTTGAAAGAGTGTACGAAATCAGATCTGTTTTAGCATACCATTGCATTTAAGAAACTTAGTGAATCAACCCTAGAAGACACTTGCCTCTCTCCATTGACTACAGGTCATTCAGATCTCCAAATTTCAGGAATCTGAATTGTAACCTTAGTTAGATATCTGAAGTATGCTAGTAAGTTGCTAGTGTATGTATGCCTTAATTGACAAATGATTTGAAGTTGGCGTATTCACTTGTAGGAACAGGCTCAGTCAAGATGAGGATATATATTTGTTTGAATTTGACCGCAGAATGAGGACATGCTCTAATTATAATGTTCACACAGCTGCTATGCTTCAAAACAATTCCAGGCCCCAGACTTGGAAAAAGATTTATTGTGAGGTACTCTTTGGCCTTGCAGTTTTACTGACTTCAACAGGCTACGAGTATGTATTTGTGCCAAGCATTGCAGCTGCAATAATTAATTAAGATTGAGATGTGTAAGAGTGGGGAAAGGTAGTCTTTCTATATCTTTTAATCCGGAGCTGCTTTGCTGCCATGTGTAGATCTAAAACTTTATGACATGTAAGCATCACGATCTTCATGATCATCATTTTTGATGTTCAGCACGTTACGTACCCTGTGGCAAGTATGACTAAAAACCATGATAATGTTAATTCATTGTTGAAACACCTTACAATTCTGTTCCTTATTCCCATTTTAAGTATGTACACAGCGATGACTTGGACTTGAATATACGCGCCTTGTGCAAAATAATTGATTATTTCCATAATTATTATTTGAAAAATATTCTTTTGGATCTCTGACATTCTCAGACTATGGGAAGATGTTAGGACCTAAAATACTTCTAAGGAGAATGTCCTGGGTTCAGCAGTAGCAGTCATTTTTTCTCCTTGGTAGCTGGTGCAGTGCTGTGTTTTTGACTTTCGATCTGAGAATAGCGCTGATAACACTGATGTTTTTAGTTGCTGCTCAGTAATGTTTACTCTGACCAAGGACTTCTGAGCCTCATGCTCTGCCGGGGAGGAGGGAAAGCCAGGAGGAAGCAGAGACAGGACACCTGACCCAAACTGACCAAGGAGGTATTCCATACCACAGCACGTCATGCCCAGGAGGTAACTGGAGGCAGTTACTGGGAAGGGGAGATCTCTGCTGGGGTGGGGCTGGGTACTGGTCGGTGGTGAGCGGTTGTATTCTCTTCTCTTGTCATTTCCCTTGTCATTTTTATTATTGGTGGCAGCAGCAGTGATTTGTGTTATACCTTAGTTACTGGACTGTTCTTATCTCAACCTGTGGGAGTTGTATTTTTTTGATTCTCCTCCCCATCCCTCCAGGAGCTGAGGGAGGAAGGGGGGGGGGAGAGGGTTAGTGAGAGACTGCGTGGCAGGGCTTAAACCACAACAAAGAATCACCTCAGAAATTGTCTCTGCCCTCCTCTTCACACATTATTTTTCAATTTATTTTTTCTTTTTTTTCTCTTACAGCTCTTCTTCTTATATACCATTTATCTCAAGCATTTCCATAGTCACCTGTCAACATCCTTTTATACCATTTTCCTACTCTTGGACCCACAGGGCTAGAAGTACCAGCTGTGTAATATGATTTCGCTCCCCCTTGTGGGAAAAAGGGGATTGGAAGCAGCAACAGGCAGAGGTGAATGAGAAGCAGGTAGATGGAAAATAATCCTGGGTGTTTGCTGTTAGCAAAATGGAAAATAGCACAGATTTGCAGTCGGTCTTCTAGACCCCGCCATAAGGGCTAAGAGCAGAACATTTTGGAATTGAAAGCTGATGCTCCAGAACATGTTTTAGTAACACAAGGTAAATTCCATGGCCAAGGAATCACTCAATCTGGCTGATATATCTGCCTTGTTAGTAATAAATCTCCAGGAGTCATTATATAAATCCGCTCCCAGCTACATCCTCTGTGGTTAAAGTTCCTTTACTTCTCACAGACTTGGCCAGAACAAGTCTGATCAGATCATGGGCAAGGAAATTTCAAGAGAAATTAAGGATACTTAAAAAGACATCTCTTCTTTGTAAAACAGTACTGAAGCCATGTTAGCTGAGGTGCTAGGAAAGCACATCCTGCTGCTAGAGAGGATAGTTTGTCAAACTGCATGCTAAACTGGTTTATTAGTTAACCTTGATCTTCATATGCTTGTAGCATGAGCAACATAAAAGGTACGTTCCCATTGCGCTAGGCAAGTAAAGACCAATATCACCACTCTTACACCCTGAATGGCTTGCAAATTGAGCTAAGGAGAAGCATGAACAGATTAATATAGCAAAACATACAAGAGGAATTATAGGACACTGAAAGCAATGGCAATTTAGAAATTATTTCAGAAATTCAGAGCTCAATCTATTTAATAGTTCTTATTTTTTTTTCTTTTCTTGGCTCTGTTTGACTATGAGGGACTGTAAAAATGGTATTCAAACAAATTCTTCTGTGTAATATCTAAATCGTTTTGACATTCCATCAGACTGAAAAATACTACAGAAGCATAGTATTATTAAGACAAATTTTTTAGCTTACCGCATCCGTTATTCCTATTACAGCATCTGGAAAGAGAAGATCTGCCAGGTAGTTTAGCAAGTGTAAATTACAGTTGACAAGGATAATTGATACTTCTGGGCTGTTTTTTCTCTGTGGTCAACTGGGAATTTTGGGGCTACACAAGTATTTATACATCCTTCAGCTAAATTGAAAATCCAAACGTAAAATGCTGCACTAAGAACCATATGTGGATTTGAGGAAATTCCTGAAGAATAGAAAATCCCAGAGTCAGTGAATAGGTTATACTGTCCTATAGCTGTATTGTAACTGTACCTCCCTGAGATACAGCATTTTTAATTTAAGTAAGATACAGTGCTTGAGACTTACGGAATAATATTGCATACATAAAGCATAGAAACATTTCACAGCCCACTTCTCAGGAAAGTGAAAAGCAAACAGTGAAATAACATTTAAGAAGAGCTGGTGTCTTCTAAATCTTACCTCACTGAAAAAATTTCCTGGAATGCTTGTGAATGCATGGTGATGTCATAGATAGGAACTCTAGCGTTTTGTGTATAAAAATTGTTTTGCAGACCTGTGCTTAGGGCTATCCTCACGTAATTTAATAGATGGTCATGGTATATATACCCTGAGGGCAGGACTGAGGCCTCTGGTCATACACAAAGACAGAATCTTGCAACCCCAAACGTGATGCTCAGCCTCTGCAAAATCATAGGAGTTAAGAGTGACAACTCTGTAAAGTGTTGATTTTGGCTGGGTTTTATGGATCGTTTTTCTTGGGCATCTAACTTCATTAACTGAGTGGGAACCTTAGGCAATGTACTCTGAATTTTAGATTTTTATGTCAGAGAACCCTTTATAAAACCTCAGGTCTTTTATGTTATATTATCCTGTTTAGAACTCTAATCGTTCATTTTGGCATGTGAAAACGAAGGAAATGCTGATTTTCCTGTTTTAATATATATATATAGACACATATATATGTATTTTTTATATACTGAATTTTCCTATGTTTTGAAAGAGAATTCTAGGAGATGCTTTCCTTTTTAACTCATGTGTCATGACAACAGTTGAAGAGTTTGCAAGTTTCCTGAAAATAATTGACGACACTTGCAAGAAAGGCAAGGAACGAGGATGATCATTTAAGTCTTGGGTTTGTGCAACATTTTTAATGCTCACAGAAAATCCTCCTAGGTGACTTTCAAAAATGGTACATTTCTAAGACTCTTTGCACTTTCCCTAATGATTTGAGATAGAAATATTTTAGCACTTATTTTAAGTGCTTTCTTGGTCATACATGAAGCAGTTGACAAGTCCACTGCATATAAAGAAAGTTGCAAAATTTAAAGGTCATGTTCTGCTCTTCCTTCTCTTGGGAGAAATCTGCTGAGACTTTGATCTTTAGCCATGTTTCCCTATTACTTGAAGTAGCATCAGTATTTTGCATTGCATTTCTAAGGATTTATGGAAGGGCATAAATAACGATTTTTAAGAGCCTTTGTCAGTTTTAATATACATAGTACCATTTTAAAAAAAATCTAATCCAATTAGCTGGTCCAGAAATCACTTCTCTGCTATATGGATCTGTTTCTGTGGATATTTAAATCAACCAAAAAGTATTCTCAGGACCGCTTTCAGTTAGTTTATTTTCATCCTATCCTGATCTCACCTAGACAGTAGGAAATTTGTGAAGTTACATTAAGCTTATTGTTGATAAAATGTAAAGTAGAAGATGGATATTCTACTTCAGAACTGTTTTTACACTGAAAAGATGGCAGTGAAAAAAAAAGAAGCATCTTAAAAAACTGTTGAACACTTTATATGTAACCTGCATATACAAAACATTTCCCACAAAAAGTGCATTCTTCAGCTGTGTGGGCAAATTTTAATTTTTAGTTTGTTTGGGAGAAGCTTTAGGTCTTAGGGACACTATTCTGTTTCTGGAACCTTATATAAAATATATGTGAAGACATACTACAGACACCTTGCAGCATCCCTAGTTATGTAGAGGAGGATTTTCAGAAGTACCCATCATCACTGGCCTAATTCTCCTCTCAGAGGCAGCTGCTTCAGAAACAGCACAGATTAACTAGCGCAAGTGAGTTCGAAATACCAATTTTTTTTTTTTTTTTTTTTTTTTTTTTTTTTTTTTTTTTTTTGATAGGACAACAGCAAACAATGTTTGATTGTGTCTGGAAATCCAGAGGCATTCAGGCACTTCAGGGATGAAACGATGTAATTTCAGTAAAACAAATTTCTCACGAAAGACATCGCTGTGAAATGAAGCCACCTCCAGCTTCCTAAAGGTTCTACTGCATAATTTGGCATCATATGGAAGCACAGCAATCCAGTATTACTGCGGCAAAGAAACAAAGCATAGCAGCAAGGTCTCTATTTGAAAGAAACTGCCACAGCATTATTTATGCTCAGGCAGATGCAGGGGAAAAGTCAATATGCCTGGTCATTATTTTCCTGGACACTACTTCATGATCCTCTAGAACATGTGTTTGATGCACCTATAAAAAGTAAATATTAATTGACTTCTTTTTGCCTCTGCTAAACAAAACCCTGTCCCCATGACCTTTACTGAGTATGGCAAATTAGAAGTCAGAGCTGTTCTGGATCCCTTTTGAGCCAACCTTTGCAATATTAGAAATGTAGAAAACTTCAAAATTATTGACTAAAAATTTTTTTCCTCATTTAAATTACTGACTAAACAAATTATTTGCTTTTCAAACAAGGCACATAGAGCTCTGCTTTGATTAATTCCAAATTCCACATTTTGAAAAATATCCTGAAACTCTGATGTCTTAAGCAAAATTCTACCTCACATCCCACGTTTTTCTACGGAAGATTGACATCAACAGAAAGGGGCAATTTTTTGGCCTGAATAGTGAAGAGGTTTTTTTTTTGTTTCATGTTTTTTGTTGTTTGTTTTATTTTTCTTATTCACTTCTTTTGAAGACACATTGGAGCTATCCAAGTCCAGCAAGATGGTCAGAAAACTGTGAAAACTACACACCAAGCATATACTTCTCTTCAACTGTAAAAATGCTCCTGAGCTGCCAGAGATGGTAGTCCAAATTAGCGTTAGCATCAGTTAATTCGGTTCTGGGCTGTGATGCTTGGTGTGTTTTCACATCACACCTCTTCACTCTATCATGTAATGCATGTTGCCTGTTTTCAGAGAAAGGAGAATCCATTTGTGACATCAACAGTGACTTCAAGCTTTTGTAGAAAACAAATACAGAAGCTGTCTAAAGAATTGTGAACAATATATGCACTTGTTAAATCTAATTTGAGAATATTTGCAGTATCAGGTATAGAAATCTCTTCCTACATTGTGCTTTTTTGCACAGATGAAAATTAAAGTAGTAATTTTTTTCAATGAAGAGTAAAAGGAACACTGTCCCTGCATGTAATACATTCAAACACCAATTGTCTGCTGCTTTTCATAAGCACAACATTGTTGTCTTTTAATCACTCTATTTGATATTTGATACGCAGCAGTAAAATGTTTATATTGCGCATTGTACAGTAAACCTTCAGTTTAGGAGCAAATTAATAGTCTGGAACCGTGAGAATCTGACTATATCTGAATATTGATGATCTCACTTTCTGAGTCTCCCTGGGATTGGGGGTGCGAGGTGTTGATCATTGCTTCTCACTGATAAGCAAAATATTTCCAGAGCGTGAAGAATTCTGTGGTGTGTGAGAAGGATAAACCATAATCTGCATCAACACACTAACTTCTTCTCTGCCATTTGCATTGAAAATCAGGTAGAAGTTATGCTAAGCTCTCTATTATAGCCTCATGTATGTGAAAGGTCTTCCCCTTCATTTGAATAAGGCCTCTTATGCATGTGAAAAAAGCACATTTAAAAGGAACGTTCCTTTAATTAGGGTGGCATTTAGAAGCAGAATCCTTAAATGTTCACTTTTTGTGATGCTAAATTGTGAAGTATTTTCAAATATGTTGCAGCAGTGGTTTTCATTAGCCATTTTTATTTTTATTTATGTTTAAAAGGAAATGGCATGCTCTACAATGTGAAGGAGTAGATTAATATGACTAGCTAGATTAAGGGAAATTTAAATCAGAGTGTTTGATGAAATGTAGAAAAATGTTTAAATATAGGATTAGACTTACGATATAGAAAGCAGTCAAGGAGATCAAAAGAACTCTGTTCAGAAAGTCCTATTAAAACGAGAGGAAAAATTCTATTGAGTGAATTCTTATAGCTAAATGATTAAAGTGTTTTTAATATATTACATTCAATCTGACTTTAAAATAAAAAATAAACAGTACAGAGCGTGCACGAAGCAGAGATTGTATTCATTTTTTTATAAAGATGAAGTGACTGCACCTATATGAAACTGTCATAAAACATGTATATGAGACTATGGAATTTAACTTAAAAGGAGTTCCCTGGAGAATAATTTTAAATCTGGCATGCAGCTTTATGGTGACAGAAGTTAACTGATTGGCATCTGAACGAATATGGATTTCTTTAAATCCATATTTGATTTCCCACCCTTTAAAAAAGTCAAAGGTATCCTAATAACTATGTCTTAAGCAAACTCTTGGAAGAACATGCTTAATCCTCTAGAGAGTCAATAGAAATACCTCTAGCTTTGGTATCATGCAACTAACCAAGATCACAGGAGTGACTTCCATAGCTGTCAGTGTCTTCTGTACCCAGCAATCTAGGTTTGATTTGTTTTTAACTAATGTAAGACTGGGTTCTTGAATCATGGTTAACACTCGGTGTTGACAGGACCCTGCATGTTTCTTTAAATCCTTTTTGGAAAACTTTGCAAGAAACACACTGTGAATAATTTGTGTGACAAAGTACTGTTCACATTAACCTGAAGCTTATTCCTACTTTCAGCAATCTGAGACTTTAGTAGGTTTTCATTATATAGAATAAATAAACAGTGGGCAAATAAATATTGTACAGCTGTATGCAGTGTAAATCACCTGTAACATACACATCCCTTTCCACTGATCTACTTTTGTTTTAGGGCTTTAAAAAAAAAAAACAACCCACAACAAAATAAGAAGCTTCAATGTACTGTAGAGCCCTTCTTAATGCTCAATTGAGTCGCAGAATTCTGCATGAATTGATTCCTAAGTCCTTCATTTATTTAAAGAAATATCATTACAGCAGTGATGAATTTCAATCAAAACGCATACAAATTTGTTTTTTCAAAGTCTTATTTTAATTTGGCATGATTATTCACTACTGGATGTGGATTTCATAGTTTTCTTAGTTTCCTCTATTTCCAGGAGTGTTACCTACAATTAAAAAAAGAAAAAGGGGTCATTTCATTACAGTCCCCCTTCCAATCAGTCCTTTCCAATGACATTTACAGCTATCCTTTCCAGATACCATCTACAGCAAAATACAGTAAAATTTTTGTATCAATAGTTTAAATACTGGTATGTGAAGTGAACAGCTTTTCCAATTGCATGTTAGAAGTAACTCTGCTTGCAGGCCAAATGGATGATGATTTGTTCTAATTAATCAACAGGGGTACATTCATCCATTAGTTTAATAACTACAAAATATGGAATAGAATAACACATATTTAAAAAATCTTCTTGATATAAATGGGTGGTTCCAGGTTTCCATTTTTATCTAATGAATTTAGAGCAGTATCAGTTTGTTGTTTGTTTCTTGCTGAAGCATCATAAAGACATGGTCAGTTGATTAGCTTGTTAACGCAGACTGACAGTAGTCAAGAGCTTCATTCAGAAGCTAGGATATCCTGCAATCAGAGCTCGAGACCCTTGTGCTGGTAAAATTTCCAGTTATTCATACAAGAGCTTTAGTTCCACAGATAGGAGTGCACGGTGAGAATATTTGTATATAGAGCTGTCAGTAGTTTAATTTCTGTGCCCTTTGGTACTGCTGCAAGCGCAGCTTGGCAATGCAGCTACAATCTAGCAGCTGGGTGTTCCTGCTACGCGGCAGAACGGGGGTGAGACAGTCTGCAATGTAAACAAAAGTAGCAACACAAGGTGGAAAGGAGTTAAAAAGTCCTGGAGGCCCAGTGGTTAAAAGAAGCATTGTCAGGAGAATAGAAAAAATAAAGATGGAGAAAATCTATCATCAGCTTCTCAGAAACATAGCTTGAAATAATGGAAGACACCATAAATTAAAATTGTACTGGGGAGGCAGGGAAGGACAGGCTGCACAAGCCGGGAAGGATAGGTGGCCACTCAAATCTCTGATGAAGCCACCAGGGTCTTGCTTTGCAGTAAGTGAGCATGATTTGCCTCTGTCTTAATAGCTGTGTCTTTCTGGTGGAAGCTGGCTTATTCTTTGCTGCTTCTTCTCACGTCTCACTACTCACTTTATCACTTTCTTTTACATATAGAATCATAGAATGGTTCAGGTTGGTAAAGACCTTAAGATCACCTAGGTCCAACCCCCCTGCCTTGGGCAGGGACACTTCTCACTAGACAGGGTTGCTCAAGGCCCTGGCCCATCTACAGAACTTTTGCTTTACTCTTTCCATTCTGACACTTTGGTAGAAACTCATGATTCAAAATCTTATTCATTCCTTCCTGCAATGAGACAAAGAGTAAAAAATAGCATTGATACTGAATATATTTGAGTCGTGGTTTAAACCCAGCTGGCAACCCAGAACCACAGGCTGCTTGGTTACTCCTCCCATTTCCTCCCCCTGCTCCCCGAGGGATGGGGAGAAGAATAGAAAGAATGTAACTCCCATGGGTTGAGATAAGAACAGTCCAGTAACTAAGGCATAACACAAACTGCTGCTGCTACCACCAATAATAATAATGATAAGGGAAATAACAAGGGAAGAGAATACAACCGCTCACCACCTGCTGACCAATGCTCAGCCCCACCCGAGCAGCAATTTAGCCCTTCCAGGTAACTGCCCCTAGTTTATATAGTGGGCATGATGTGCTGTGGTACGGAATACCTCTTTGGTCAGTTTGGGTCAGGTGTCCTGTCTCTGCTTCTTCCCGTCTTTCCCTCCTCCCTGGCAGAGCATGAGGCTCAGAAAGTCCTTGGTCAGAGTAAATATTACTGAGCAACAACTAAAAACATCGGTGTCATCAGCGTTGTTCTCAGGCCAAAAGTCAAAACCACAGCACAGCACCAGCTACTAAGAAGGATTAAAATGACTGCTACTGCTACAGGACAATTTGGTATCTAATTACAGTCAGACAGATATGATCTGAACATGACATACTAGCACTCTATTAACTTCAAGCAGTCCCATCAGTAACTCCCTAGCTTTACCTATTGACAATTATCAATTATTCTTAAAAACCACATTTAATTAATCTTTTTTTTTTTTTTTAACTCTGAAACAGTACTGGGGAGAGGTGTTGATATCATCATGTGCTCTAAGTATTCTAGTGAAAGTAAAAAAGAGTGTAACTAGCAAAACTGGAAATTGGAAGGATGCTGTTAGACCCCCAGGGATGACATCTGGGACAGAATGTTTTCATATTGGCATTAATGACTTAGCACAAAAGAGCAGGTACTGGTGAAATTAAATGGTAATAAAAAGCAATATTGAAATATCATCTAAGAGGAATCACATGACTTCAGAGACAGACCCAGCAGAAATGGGATAACAATTGAAATTTGAACTACTGATTTTTTCTCTTTTTTCTGCACAAATACTCACAAGATATGATTCCAATTATCCATTTTTAAGATCAATTACATCAGTGAAATGCAAAGGACTACTACAGGAATCAGGAAAATAGAAATGACAACTGATGAAGAGGTAGGAGTTTCTTGTCTTAACAAAATTAGAGGTAAGAGAATATCAAATGAGCTGATGCTGTCCATAGTTGCTCCAGGAGATGGACAGGAGAACAGAAAACAGACTGCAAAAAAGATCATGGTATCTTAGAATGATGAATTAGATAAGCTTAAATACAGTTTTGGTCAAAGAACTGGAGGGCCACAAGTAAGATTAGGACATTAACAAGATTAGGAGATAGGAGGAAGTATCTTAATTGGCATTGAGTAACCAGTGGAAGAGAATAGGGCTTGATCACCTAAAATCCCTTTCATGCCTCCTTCGTTTGCTAAGAGTTGTTATTTCCAATGAAAACCAGCATGCCCTGTAGCTACTATCCTAGATTAATTTATACACTGTTAATTAACTCTCTTAAACATTCCAGCCCTTATCACACAATAATGGGATCTTGTGAGTTTATGCACATAAATTTAATGGCAGAGGCCACAAGCAAGTACGCGTTGTCAGTGTTTGAGATCTATGTACTCTGAGAGCCCATTTGTACACAGTAAAAAAGCACTTGCAGCTGAAGCATACAAGAGATGACTTCCATGTAGATCTTCACAGTCTGCAAGGTAACTCTGTCTAATTTCACCCCTCAATCTGTTACCATTGCTGACATGGCACAGTACTCCTGACTAGAAAGGAATCATTAAGTTCACACCTGTTGTACATTGAAAAAAAAGTTTTCCATGTAAATGCATCCTGAAATTATGAAGAATCTAACTGGAGACTGTGAAAGTGAAGAGGGTGACCTCCCAGGAAAGACCTTATCACAAGCAAAAGGAGTTTGTCAGGGAAATCCTGCTGGCATACCTGGCATGTTAAGACCTGACTTCCTGAACATTACCGTCACTTTACAAAGAAGTCCTAAGTACAAAAGTTCAATCCTGGTGTTTAACAAGTAAAGATTAACAATTTATAACCTGATTCACTTTTCTATTAGATCAGTATGAAACAGGGGTCATAACATGGTATAGCCATTCTAATTCAAACAGTAGATATGGTATGCAGCTAATGAGCTTTCAGAAAAATTAGATAAAATCACTGAATCTTAAAATTATGAAGGCAATTATAATTGGTTGATGAAAACCTTTTACATTGTCCATTGTAAAAGTCAAAGGGTAATTTTATAAAGTTATTGTCTGACAGATGTAGAATGAAAGACTGTATTTAGCACAGCTCTTAGCAATTTCAGGAGCCTTATTTTGAATGACACTTCTGAGCTGTAATAATAATGCACGGAAAACTCTCTTCCTTACCCAGCACACTTAGCCCAGCAGGGTGGAGCATGCAGGTAAGAAAGAAATTCTTCAAAGGAAACACTGGCTCTCAGGAGGTGTATATGTTAGGTGAGTTCATGTACAAATCCTGAACTGTACCTGCCTATAACGTAAACAAAAACATGTTAATTTTAAACAAAACTACATTTATCCATATACCCCCAAGTGTAAATATGTGTTAAAACATCTCTAAAAATAAAGTTCAAAGGCAAATGCCTTTCCTATGGGGATCAGTGAGAGAGAGTTTCTTTTCATCTCAGTAAAACCTCAATTCAAAAGGAAGACTGCAGCCTTTGGGGAAATACCTAAAAACAATGTTAAGATGTTTCAAGAACTGTTTTCCACAGTTCTGAATCAAGCTCACCTGAGTCTAAATTTTTGAGGTATGACAGATCTTATTAAGTAATTTTAAAAACAAAAACCAGAAGTAACAGTACAAACCCAGTAAAACTCTCAGATGTCTATTTCCTTTCTATGCCTAAAAGCAAATATATGCCTTCAGTTTTTTTCCACTTCAAAATATAAAGTTCTATTACTGGACAAACCCTACAGTTTGAGACACTGGCCAAAGCTGGTATGAAGAGCAGCATAGCTCCTGCACTCATGGAGAAGTTCCTTCACAAAGTCAAATCCCCTCCCTGCATCTTGACAAAGAAATAGACAAGTAACGCAATGAACATAATTATTATACCCCAAAATCACAAACATCCTCGCTGCTAGAAGCACTTTAAATAGTGTTGCTTAGCTGACATTAGAGTTAAAACTTTACGAGACAGACCCACGTTCAGAGCTTGTACCAGGCCTACATGTAGGTCCTGTGTAAAGACTGGCTATTAAAGGCTTTAGAAAACACATTAGAGGAGGAAGAATTGTCATCATTAAGTATGAGCTACATACAACAAATGTTGCCTGTGTACCCTTTACTCACTAGCTTCCAAGAACATACTTTCATGAGAGAGAGTTTTGTCATAACTAAATAAGTTCAATTCCATATATGAATACTTTCTAGATAGTCCCAAACAATTTTGCATTGTACACACCTGTAGGTTACTATTACATGGTCCTTAGCGCTTTTCTTAAACCTAGCGTCAGTTTCTCCAACTGATTGCATCACTGATTTTTAATGTAAATGGGATTGTTCCTATTTCTATAGTGGACTTTGTCATTGCAGACTGGCTTTCTGTTATACCAGGCACTGACTAAACATGGAACAAATGCATGATCCCTGTTTTGAATGGCTTCCAAGCTAAGCAATTCCAAGAACTGTACTTCAGTTTGAACATACAACCTCCCAGAAATATGGGACTTACTTATGCAAGATCTGTGTTGTGATTTCCAGCTCATTTATGTGTAATTGTTTACCTGTAACAATACGCCTTTATCATCCTCTTTCATATACCATCTTTCTGACAAACAGATTAATCAGGTTTGGGTTAATATGCTAGAAGATTTTATAGTGTGTAGCACTGGGCCTTATGCAAGACACATGTGACTCATGAGAAATATTGTAATTACAATTTAGACTCAAAATCCAGCTGCCTCTGGCTTGATATTTTCCAAGAGAAGAAGATGAAAGACTTGTCTGTACGTGTGTGGGTTTATGGAAGAAAGTCTAGTTTCCAAGTAGCTACTTCCAAAGTAAGTGTAATCCATACAAAAAGCCTGTGTGTCTTTGTCTTCTGCACAAATTTAATGCTTCCAGATCTTACCAATTAGATGGTGTGCTTGCTTCCACTCTTTCTTCTAAAACCCATGAGCTAATGTCATAATATTCATATAAGCTTTTACTAGATTACTTTTTAAAGTGAAATGTATGGGGGAGGTGTGGGAGGGGAAGCAAGCTTTCACACTAAAATTATTGAAGTGAAAAAGAAGGAAATATGTATTTTCCTTAAATGCCTTGGCTTAAAATGTAGACTTATTTTCTTTTGAAGAAGAGAGGAATTTGATTTTGATTTTAAGCCTCCTGAAGTGGCCATATGTGTAATCTCAACTGTAAGATATGAAAATGAAATACAGGACAGAAGATCTAAAACAGAAAAGAATTTTAGAGCAAGATGGCAATATTTCAAGAAGATATATATTCCAGTATTTTTAAAAAGAATATTTAATTTTCTAAGAAAACAATTAATTGCACTTTTTCAAAACCTCAACCTTTAAAATGGATGAAATTTATGTAATGATTTAGACTATTGAGCGTTTGATACAAACAGAGGCAATTTTTTCCTTGACAGAAATATGCTGAAAGTGTAAAGGAGAAAATCGCCAGGACCTATAAAACACATGGTTGATTTTAAGTATATGGAAGGAATTAAATAGACATGTATATGGAAAGGAAGTAAAAAAAAAAAAAAAAAGAAATGGTGACATAAAGAGGATAACAGATGGTTCCATTAGATCAGAAAACTGGGTAGGATTTCTTTTCACTCACTTTTTGATAATTTCTAAGAATTATTTCCTTAGTTTATTTAGGTTGTGGATACTAATTGTCTGATTTTATACATCACTTACTGGATGTTTGACTTAATTAAGTGGTAAGACAAGACATCTGTTGACTATCTTTGATACTTGTAAATAACTAGACATAATACAGAATGAAGATACTAAATTAGCAGAAAAGAAAAATGTGATAAGAAGGCAATGCCACTTGTTAAATTTACTCTTTTTCGCTTCCCTGGGTGATATATCACAGAAAGGTTGTCTGAGCTGTCACTGTGGCATCACTAAGAGGATGTACACAACATCTTCCATTCAAATTACCTTTCAAATCAATCACCCTCATCAGGCTGCTATCTTCATCTGATGGCTGTAGGACAAATGTTTTGGCTTATAGGTAGGAAATGTTAGCATCTGAAAGAGCTCTAAATAAAAAAGTTCAACGGTTAACTTTGATAACTTGTGTTACTAAAGGACAGTAAATAATATGCTTGTTGAAATACTTCAGGCAACTGGTTTGCAATTTCTGAAATAAAAAGGCCGTGCTGTAATTCCCTCACCACCTCACCCCATCTCCACGAACTGAGGGAAAAACGCCTCCCTGAAAAACCTAGAATGAATGCTTCCTGGGTTTTCCCAGAGATGTATTATTCAAAAATGCACTAACATGACACACACACAAAACGCCTCCCTGAAAAACCTAGAATGAATGCTTCCTGGGTTTTCCCAGAGATGTATTATTCAAAAATGCACTAACATGACACACACATGTATTGGTTATAGAACTGCCTTCTGAATCTTAAATTACTTGGTTTATCTGAAAGACTGTGAATTTTCCCACCAGTGTGTGTGTCTGTGTGTGTGTAGAAAAGCACGAAGCAAATGGCTGGGATGGCATGAAAGTCTGTGTTATGTTCTAGTCAGATTAAACTATACATCAATATCCTGTATCCTGGGTATTTTAATAACACATTAAATAGTCCTTATGCCTTTAGTACTGCATAATTGTGAGTTTAATAACAGCTTCAAATATTTTCTGCAGTATTTTCATTTTTTATACAGTAGCTTTTTAAATTTGATAAATGATACTCAGCCTCAAATTCATTGTATATACTGTGTGTATATTATCAATATACATTTTAGAATTTTCTAATCTTGCTTTAACACATATGGTATTATCAATTACTCACAGTATTTTAATATAGTGTAACATTTCTTTAAAATGACTTACAATTTATACTGGATGTCACTAGCCTGTAAACTACCTTGGCACATATTTATATATTTCAGCTACAATTTATTACTTTATGAAATACACTTTTTATAATAGAAAATAATGACACAAAAATCATCTACTCTTATACACTGGTATAGTATGATATACTACCCTGATATTTTAGTGTACTATATGAAGTCAGTCTGCAGAGCTATGGCTTTGAAATATGATTTAAAACAGAATTTATAATGTCTCAGAATTACATAAAACTGTGTGAAATTGTGCAGATAATCATTTAAATCTCCCTACATGAAAAGATAATTGCTCCAGAAATTAACTGTACCTGGGGTTCATTCATTTGGTCATGGCTAGTTTCTTATATAGTGATGATTTGATATTACAGCTAATTAAGATCAGGTCAGAGTTGCTGAAGGTCAGACATTAATGCACAGGATCATTGAAATGATAATTATAAACAGATTAGGAAGCTACGGTCTTTTATAAGGGGTTATTAGATAATTACTGTGAGAGTGTACGGCTTACTGTAATAATGGATTATCGACTACTTACAGCATTTTAAGGGTGAGAGTATATTACTTCCTCAAGGACTAAGAGGAATAATGTTGTTGGAACCCAGGGCTCTGTAAATAAAATAGCTCCAACTGCTTTGCCATTTTTTTTCTAGAGAACGTGTTCCCTTGTTGGAATAAATTGCATCATTTTATCTCAATGAGAATTTAAATAGGGAAAGTCCACTTTTTTTTTTTTTCCATTTTGAAAAAGAAAGAAGAAAGTGAATTTTAAATGTAAAGATTTTATTCTGTTTTAACTATATATCTAAGGCTTCCAGAAGCTTTACAAAAAACAATAGAATAGGAACAATAAGCATTTAACAGTGATTCAAGGAATAGGAAAATATTAACCTGAAACTCACTGATGTAGCAATTGCACACTTCTTTCTCTTATTGCCATGACTTTTATTATAATGTATCTTTATACAAATAAGAAATCACAAGCTAAATAACTAAATAATCAAATAATTATTGTATAGCTGTAGAACACCTTGATCTGCTACTAGCTGGTTTCCATTTCATTTGGAGCTTTGTGCATCAGAGTATGACCTATAAATCAGTAAGGGGGAATGAGGACTTGGAAAGATCTTCTGGAAAGATAGCATCATTTAAATACTGCAGGAGATAGACAGGTTCCAAAAGTGGCAAATGTAAAGGAAAAGGGAAGTAATTTATGCCACCTATGGTGACAGTGACTGTATGACCAAAAAAATAAAGTATGAGGGACACCTGTGTGGTTTCCTTTGAAAATAAGACTGGTTTTGTTGTGTAGTCCTTTTATGCAGAACAAAAGATAACCTTTGGAGAGAAAGTACTTTATTCTCTTGGACAAAAACTGTCATATATAATAGCAATGTTGGGCTGTAGGTAGAAAAGGATGTGTTTAGCCCAATCTTTTCTACAGAAGGAGGAACAAGACACATGAATATGTGGCTTCCCAGGTGGGTCCTGCAACCGGACTGGAGCAGATGGAAAAGCTCCAGGGGGATTTAGTGGTACTGGCAATGGGGAAATCAGATCACTCACACTTGCAGACCCCTGAAAATATTTTGGCACCTAAAGTGGAGTAGAAACAAGAACAGAAAGGGTGCTTTCGTGGCCCAAAATATGAGAAGAGATCTCCACCGTCTGATTCCTCCTAGATGTTTTGCCATTACTGGTAATAGGAGGACTGTTATTTCCTGCTATGCCTTAGGATATACTGCAATACTGGGCCAGGATTTCAGCACAGGAGACAGGAAAGTCCCCTCTGAGTTTTGGGAAGAAGCAAGTTGGGAGGAACTTTGAGTCACTGCTTTTTCACTTTTCCTAGGAGAAAACCGCATTCTGGACCAGTCGCATTAAGGCCAGAATCAAACACTTCTGTCTGTTCTAAAAGCCTTTAAAAATGTCAGCCCTTGTTGAACATGAACTGATCCCTGACCTCCACTCCTCTTATATCCTCAAATTAAGGAATCGAACTGAACACACCCCACCTCCCCATTATCTGCCCAGTGTTACTCCTGAAAAATAAATATGCATATTCAGTAATAAAGGCAAGCATTAGTAATCTTTTAACATTTAGCCTAACTTTGGCATATAGAACCCATCTACCCCGCTAACATATGTCCATCAAAAATACTCAAGATGATTCAATTCTCATTTGCATATGTCTGATGTTAGCCTGTCCTTTACCTTTTCAATCAAGGGATGTCAATCTTGCACCATTTCCATATAAACAAAAAAGTTAGCCAAATCTATTGGGCCATATCCTACATCTTCTATTGAGCATCATGGGGCTGCTTGGCACAATGAAAAGTCTCAAGAACATAATACAGGTATAACAGCACCTCTCCTGGCTTAGAGGGAGCCCGTCACTTTGCTCCCCTCATCTCTTCATGTAAGAGAATACTTGGCGCATCAGTCTGATTGTAACAGAATAACTCTTAAAAGTGAAGAGGTCCTAGAATGCCTGTATGCAGAAGATTTGTGTGTCTGTATGTGAAAAAATGTGGCACATTAAGGCCTCCAGGATAACATCCCACACTATCTTTTTTACACAAAAAGCTCATATTTCTGTTATAGAATTGATATATTTATTATATTTAATACTGAACAATGAACATTGATGTCCCACTGCTTTTGAACGTTGCTGCAAAATTAATATTTTAGGTCTCCTTACTACACATTATGTCTACTTCTAATCTTAAAATTATTTTAATTTTATAAGCATAAGCAGTAACTAAATTTGTTCAGCTGTTGAAAATAACTACATACTGATTTTCCCCTCTAGCTATCACTGCTGAAATCCTTTATAACTTACCGACTGTCGTTTGCCTACTGCAAATCAGTTGATTATAGGTGCTGAATTGTGATGGCAGCAAAACTCCACATTATTTTTTTTGTTGTTGTGCAAATCTATAGCTAGCTTTAAAGAGCTCCAATGAAAAATTCTGACTTTTCCTTAAAGGAATTAATCAGAACAAAACAGATATCTGATCTTTATCACTTTGTTTTTTTCCAGGGATTATTCCAAACATGTTTTAAAACAAAAGCACTTTACCTTAAAGGAGGAATCTAATTATAGCAGATACCTTAGATGAAGCTTTCTGTGTGTTTGTGAGTCACAGAGGTTTAATTGAAGAGAGACTTGTTTGTTGCTCTTCAGTCACTGAGACTACACTTGTACAATGGAGGTGTTGAAAGAAGATTTACACAATCATAATGTTATACCATCTCTTTGTTCAGCTTTTGTGGAAGAAAATTACATACATCTCAACAGTTCTCGAAGATTAAATCTACAGTTTAAATTTGCTATTTGAACCTTGTATTCAAAACAGCATTCCACAATTAGTGAGCCATGCTGTGTGGCCTGGGGTTAAACTAAGTAGGAGACAGGGCAAAGGGTGCCTAGGACCAGTGTTTTCAGGTAGGGTGTGTAAATAATGGTGCTTTGATATTGCAGTTCTCAGCCTACACAGGGCTCATTCGTATGTGTCCATTTCTGACAGTTGTGCAGGTCAGAAAAAATTCTTTTCTGTGGGTGAAAAGTGGCAGCACTTATGAACAGCATTGCTGCCTGTCAAAGAAGAGAAGAAAATCTAGGATGCTCGAATCTTCCCTTTCTTGCCTTGCATGAATGATACTAAGATGGCCATGGAGAGATAGAAAAACAACTCTCTTTGAAGCTAAAATAAAAAAAAAGTGCTGAATATTCACCACAACTTGCAAGCCCTAAAATACATTGGCCATATGTCAGTTTTATCTGTTTATAGCCAGTGAAGGCTGGAATATACTTTTCCTGAGACATGAGAGAAGTGGGGGTGGAGGAAAAGAGGGAGAAGCAGGAGCAGAGGGACGCTTGCAGACAGTAGAATCTTAAAAGGCATTCAGGAATTCCATGTTACACTAACTGCTTCTGGAAGATCTCACAAGTTCGGACAAAAATCTCTGAAAAACAACATATTTCATGTCTTTAGGGTGGATGACTAGGCAATAGATTATTTTTTACCTCTGATATTTATTTCTATTAATAAGTATTATACAATTTCTTTACTAGACATTGCACACATGATTAAGATATTTATAACTATCTACTGCTGACATATGTAATTGAAAGGGCCTTTTATTATAATGCTGAGGAATTTATCTTTTCTCAGCAATTGTAAAAATCTAAGTATCCCTAAGCACACAGCCTATGAATGATTTTGTATTTGTGTGTGTATACACATTATATATATATATACACACATATATGTATATAAAAGTGTGTATATATATATAATACATATATATTTATGTTTTCCTGAATATTTAAAGACTGGACAGAGTTTAGGGTCTACCAGAGAAAGTGATAATAGGCAATTTCTCTGCCCACAGAGTCACTAGTAAGCAATTTTAAAGCAATGACTTTGGCCACTTTATTTTCTGCTGTCGGACAATGTAAGTCACAGACTGGTTTAAAGCTTAGGTTGAAAAGGTTTGCCTTTTTTCCTTTGGACCCAATAGAATACTTACACCCACTAGCTATGATATTACAGCAAATGATGTTGACGCATCGAAGCATTCAAAACACGAGTAAGACTCTCAAGAAATAAGATTTCAAATGAATCTCCTTTTGGAATTTTTATTTTACTTCTGTAGGGGTTTTTTGTTGGTTGTTGGTTTGATTTGGTTTGGTTTTTTTCTTGTTTGTTTGTTGGTTGGTTTATTTATGGTTTTTGATTTGTTTTATTCCTTAAAGCTGCCTGCTTTGTAGCTTTAGCACAAATATTTCCACTGCCATGATTCTGAGATTTGTTTCTATTCCTGAAAACGAAATTCATTATATACTTTGTTAGAAGCTGGAGCATGGGTGAATGAATGGAGAGAGAGCTAGGAAGGGAGTTGAAGGACAGAAATAAAAAAGGGACAAGAAATAAGATATAAGGTGAGGAAGAAAAGCTAAAATAGGCTGGGAATGTAAGATAAAAGAGAAAAAAATTTGGAAGTTCAGAACGACCTACTGAAGTTTGGCAAACAACATACACCTAAAATTCTCCAGGGATTTACATCTTTATACAGTTGCTGAGCAGCAGTGTAAATTATCAAGCCAAATGTATCTGCCTACATACCACCACCTATTTGTCTTTCTTTCTGTGACAACAGAAGCACCAGCATACTGTACTGATGCTCAAGAAATCATTTGGATTTCTTTTAATGATTTTTTAATTTTTTCTTCCAATGGAAAAATGTTATCTTGTCAAAACCGTCACCATTCTTTTGCAAGCATGAATTTAAACATAATGAATTTTAGAGTCTATGAAAAGAATTCATGTTCTAAAAGAAAATAAAAATAATTGAGGTTTGGTTTGTTTTGGGGGGGGGAGATGGGAAGTTTGGGGGTCTTTTTTTATTTGTTTGTTTTTTCCAAAATGACTGCAACCTTTAAATCTCAGAAATTCTCAGAGGATGGAGAAATTTTTTTGTGGTTACCCTGAAGTATTAAGTCAGCAAAGTATCCAGGGAAAATAAAATCTGTAACCATAGTCCAAAAGGGGAGATAATATATTTCTAATAGTTGCAATTGTACAAAGGCATTGTGAGATGAAGATCCTAGAAGGACCTCTGTCCAAAACATAAAGGACGTAGTGTGTGAAAGCTGTGATTCACATTCTAATTTCACAGGGAATTTTTTCCTGGTCTCTGTTTTTTTTTGAGTTACCATTTATCATTTATTTAGGCCCAGATACCCCTGATAATTCCTCCTTTGTTGCCTCTAATGGAATAGTTAGAGAAATAAAAATGTGCTGAGCAGGCATTTGTAAATGTCAAGAGAAGTGTGGTGCTGCCAAGTGGAAGATTCCTTCCATTTGTAGATCAGCAAAAAGGATAATTTTTTTTTTTTCAGGTGGGTCAGAGGCATGAAATAGTAGAAGTAAGAGGACCTAAATAGGTAGGTGCTCTTTCCTCTGTCACCTGAAATGTAATCCAGCTTGGCATCCCTCACAGTGCAGTAGAGTAACCTGGATACATGCGCTAGTTGAGTGAAGAATCACCCCATATTAAGCAGGAAAAGACACTGAGGACACATGGGCTACTGAAACACTTGAGTTACTTGACTTAAGGTATTTATATGTGTATATGAGAGGCTTTGTTAATATGGGATTGATGGCTTTCTACCCCATTGTGACAGTAAGCTTGTGTTTCTTTTCTTTAAAAATGAACCAAAAGAGTCTTGTCTTCTGAAAACAATTGTAAGTTGGAAAACACATTCAGAGAAATCAGGCACAAAAAGGCAGTTATTCATGTGGTAAAAAAGGATAAACTCCATTTGTTTAATGACTATGGCATGTTCATATCAAGTCAATGGGATTTGTGATTAGACGTCTGCCCTGAGCTGAGAGATGCTAAGCTAGGATCTTAACCTAGGTGCCTAACCACTACAGATAAGTATTTGCAGCACTATTAATAACTGCTTGTGACTTCATTATAAGTACTGGAGAAGAAAGGCTTCATAAAAGAGATATAAAAGGAATTAAGGTGCTGAATTTTAATTTTATTAGAACCCAAGAAAATATTTATTTTTTCTTATATGCATAGTAAGGAATTTTAAGAATTCTAAATATGATCAGATCTTTTACATTTCTCCCAACTCCACTGACTTTAATGCAGAAAATTAAATTTATCATTGAATGAACTCATTGAAGTATATATATGGTGAATGAAAAAATGGAGAGAAGTCCATTCTGTGGTTTGATTTTTTGTTTTTTTAATTCTTAGACCTAGAATGACTTCCAGAAAATGGTTTACCTTACTTGTTCAGATACAGGCTTTCTTTTTTTCTAAATAATTTTTTTTTTTTTTTAAAAAGACCCTTGCTCTTATTTAAAGTAGCTGTTTTCTGTGTCTGTTTCTGACTAAACTTACAGCTCAGTAGAAAACTTTGAAGCATATAAAACCTGCAAGATATTGTGATATGTTTCAAATTGTTCCCTTTCAAAGGTCATAAAACTATATTTCAGGACAATCATCATGCACAAATGTTCAGTTTCCCTGAAACAGAATTCATTATTAACAAGCCATTTACTAGTGCATAAACACTTTCAGTCTTTTCTTTAAACTATTAGAAAAAGATGTTATATTTCAACCTCCTGATTCTCATTCGTTACAAAACTGAGTTCTAAATATGTTTATAAGTAAATCCCATGCCTATCTAGAAATGCCTTGATATTTTGATGAAAGTAAGAAATTGATTCTCCTTCCTTGCCTTAACTAAGTCAGTGCTTATTGCTCAGTGGAACAAATCTTAAGGTTAACCTCAACAGAAGTCAATCAATATATCTTTATTATTCTGTGTATGTGTGTAAAACATCAAAGACTAACTGACAAGAGACAGCTAACATTTCACTTCTAGGACAAGAACCTGTGAAACCTTTCTGTACGGCTAATGACTGAATCTTAAATAATTTTAATCTCTTCTCATATTTCAGTGTGTGAAGAGCTCAAAAAGTTGAATTACATGTATGAAGGAAACAGAAAATAATGCGAGTGCAGGAAAAATGAAACACCAAAAATATCTAGGTAAATTTATAGAACTTTTATAACTGTCTTTCACTATGAAGATCTTAATTGTATTAGCTGCCTTTTGTAATCATGTGATTCTAGGGAACATTTACATTATTCAGGCTGTCTGATTTTCTTATTTGATGAAATATCTCTGGTTGGTTCAGAGGAAGAAGTTGATCTTCAGTGCCTGCTTTCAATTCCCGTAGTATATTGTACATATACATACAGTTGAAAGAACAGCTTTCCAAAATGCATAAAATGATGCTGCTTTTTTTGTCACTTTAAATGGGAAATAAATGAAAATCTTGTCTTATAAAATATACACCAACTGCCTATGTTAATTTGTTATGTCATTAGCATGATTTCATAAGGCAGTTACTCTATAACTAAGTTGATTTAATAGGAACATTATTACATTGCAAAAATATAAGGGCTTTTTATAATCATACTTAAGTATTCACTGAGCATTGTTATCCTGTATTTTCCCTAATTCTCTTTTCAAAGTGTACTTAAATGTTCAAAATAAAATTATTCAACTGTTTTTTTTGTTACAGTTAACCAAAGTTAATGCAAAAATAATTGATATCAGAAAAAAAGATATTCTTAAGGATTGAAAATGTTGTAGTCACAACATCAGCTCTTTTGCTGTTACCTGTTCCTACAAAGATTTCTGAATTTGCCTTTTAATATTTACATATCAATATCTATAGTAAAATCACTTTGAAATTTTAGCAGGGTGAAGCAACTGGCCTAATGCTTATAGAACAGAATTATTCCACTGAAGCTATAGAAGTGAAGAACTCTGACCATTGCATTTGAATTTGGTGAGGAGATTTTACATTTCAGGGTGATAAAAATTTCTAAGGAATGCTTACTTGTAGTTTAGAGAGCTAGAGCTGTTACTAATTTATAAAATCATAAAGTTGACAATGACTAATTTAAATGAACATAGTTACTACTGTTTACTGTGTGATTCAAATAAATAAGTCTCAAGATACTTAGCTATAAGATATCTGAATCTTTTCAGTTTAATTATTTTAAAATACTTTATACTCTGAAGGTGTAAGCATGACAGAAAATGATCATGATCATCATCTCTGTCACTGATGATTGTGGGGAGAGGCGGGTGGGAAAGGAAAAAAAACCACCACAGATGGGAAAAGTAGGATTTCTTAGATAAATATGTAGTCTGTATTTGGATGTAGTAGGCATGGAAAAGTAGGATTGCTTAAATAAACCTACAGTCTGTATTTGGATGTAGTAGACACTCATTAAGTAACTAGGCATTTTATTAAATAGTCTTCTGTTTCAGCTGTGTAAAAACATAAGTTTAAGAGAAATTGTGATGGGTTAACCTTGGCTAACAGCTAAACTTTCATTTAACTGCTCTGTCACTCCAGCCCCAGTGGGCTGGCACAGAGAGAAAATAAGAAGAATGGGAACACGCAGATTGACAAAAGCAAGATGAAAATATCATGGAAATGCCCATTCACTTATACTACCAACAAGAAAACATTCAGAAGTCATACTATTTTGCGATCTCAAAGGTGTTAGCAAGTTTTCAACAACGACTTTGGAGGGACCATGATATGCATTTTTGTTCTTCTGATGCTCAGATAGACCTTCTTCCCACTGTTGTAAGAGTGCTGGCAACTGAGATATTTTACTGAGAAATGTGAATGGTGTAGAATGTACTGATAGTTTGGTCTTCAAGCTGAGGCAGGGGAAAATGTCTGTAGTTTGAGGGCACCTCTGGGAGGAGTAAAATGGGTAGTCTGAAGGCCAAGCAGAAATACAAGTCTTCACCTAACAGCAACAACATGTATGGGGAAATTCATAGGAGGATGAGCAGAGAGTAGATATCATTCCCACCCAACCAGGAAGATGATCAAAGCTCCATTGAAATGGAACACTAAACAATGCAGAGAAATGTGTGACTAATTAGTTCTAATTATTTCCCAAAATTAGCAGCTAATCATGCTGCTATGTAAAACTGTCTGGTGAAAGGAGTAAAAATGTATTAAGAATTATCTAAGTGAAGATTAAGGAGCTTATTTGGGAGATGTTATGGCAATAAACATAAAACTAAGTTGCTAATGAATATCTTCAATGGAAATGTTGACAAAATTATTGTAAAATTATGGAAAGTAAACTAAAGACCATAAGTTCCCATGTCAAGTCACACTGCAGAGCTATTCAGTAAAGGAGAAAAAGTACAACTTGGCCTAAATACAAATGCAAAAAGAAGCTTACAAGCTTACAGAAAAGACACGCCTTAGTTGACGTCAACCGTATACAGATCAATATTGCTGTCATATGGGACCTGCTAACCCATCTCAAAAGCACCTATCTCAGTTCTGCTCACTGAACACAAATGTGGGGCAGCTGAGATGCTTGTATACATGTTCTCTTGACCACTTAGTAAGTGAACTTTGATATGGAGCTAAATACAGAACTGCTTTGTGTATGTCAGTCTAATCATTAGAAAACATTAACCATTAACTGTGGATTATGATTTGCAGAACTGCTGAGAATAGGAAGTGAGAGGAAATAATTAAGGTTGCTATTATGAGGTGACTAACAGTAATATTCCTAGCCATTCTACTACATTAACAAGAGGAAGCTTTTTACACAATTTGCACTTAATGAAAATAGATGAGGATAGTGATCCCTGGGTTTGAGATTATGTTATGGGTCATTAAAATTGTTACGTTTTTTAGAAATAAAATCCATGGAGACCATTTAAAAGTTGGGAAACCTTAGACAAATACATATGCTTCACATTAGACTCCAATGAGGATGTGACATCAAAAACATTACAGTTTTTTTGACATGGTTTGACAGTATGGGTCACACCTGGCAATAGAACATATTTGCTGATGCACAGGAAAATCTGGATCCCTGGAAAAAAAGTAGGACAACTAGGGTGGAAAGGAAAAGCAGGTCTATGCCTTTGCACTCTTATCTAATCCCAAGTGAGGCGTGTGGTGTTGTATTGGTGCTGGACAGTAGAGGGCACTGCTTATTTGTTCTGAAATGAAGGGAAAAACGGGCGCTCTTGAACGCGTGTATCTTCGTGGTGCGCCCTGCCCCTGGGGCCATGCTTGACTGTTGCAATCTTTTTTCCTGTGCAGTCCTTTAAATTACCAGAAGTTGATGCACATTTCCATTGGGTAGGACAAATTGGTGATAAAAAAGAAATCCCTCTATCTCCCACATCAGTATGTATCGTTTCTGCAGCTCCAAGGCATGCCTACAATCCCTTATAGTACTTGGATCCGTGTTGGAAAACAATGAACTTGTAATTTGCAATACAGCTTTTTGAGGAATGAGTGTTGCTGTTTTTACATTGTCTTGGAGCAGAAACCAGCATGTACTCTCTGCTCATTCTTTGCAGGTGTTAAATATTGTTTCATATATGTTCATTTTTTTCTTCCCTTGTCTAAAGGACTCACCTTAGCTGAATGCTTTAAGTTTTGCCAACACAGACTTGGTCTGAGAAACTGCTGTAAGAAAGCTGACTTTCCCATGTAACTTTGAGAGATCTGGGAAGCTAAAATGGTCATAAAACATGGCATATGACAATTACAGTAACACCATGCATGAGGGAGCACATATTGCTTAAATCAGGCATCCTGCAACTGTTGCATCTTGGCTGGATTTAGAAAAGCTTGGGGGTTAGAGTAGAGGCTGAGGAAACTGGCAGTGATTCTACCCTGTAAAGCTATAAGGTTGAGAAACACTTAGCATACAAGGAAAACTATGCTGTTGATGAGAATCTACACAAAACCTGAAAATTATTATCATCTTACGAGAGAAATGCAAGCTTTGGGGAAATGATAGACATTATCTTCTGGCATTATGATAGATCCCAATCTAAAATATGTGATGTGTCCAGTAGAGTGGATTCTGTTTTGAACATGAATAGTTGCAACCATAGGTGCTCCGTAGAAGTGCGCTGTTAATGCTTTTGCTGTAGTGGTGAAAAAAAAAAAGCAACAAAACAACAATCTCCCAAAATCCTATATGTGCACACCAAATCAGCCTACTGAAGTAACATTAGCTCTTTATTTGCTGTATCTGTCCTGTGGATCACTATCAAATGCATGCCTGCATTTAATTCTGTCTAAAGATTATGGATTCCTGTGTGGTCTTGTGTGAGAACATAGAGTAGAATAAGTAGTCCAGTAAGTGTAAAAATGCTGTGCATATACATATATATATGTGTATGTATTTTCCAACTAGTACTTTTGAAGACTGATATTCATGATTGACTGTAGGCAATTGCCAGAATAACATTGTTACACTTGTAAAGATTGCTGGAGGTCATGAGAAGCAAACACAAGCATACAGTCATAGAATAATAGAATGGTTTGGGTTGGAAGGGACTTTAAAGACCATCTTGTTCCACTCCGCCTGCCATGAACATGGACAGCTTCCACTAGGTCAGGTTGCTCAGTGCCATCCAACCTGGTCTTGGATGAAGCTTCAGTTCAACCAGGCTGAAACAAACTGTTCTTCGAAATGTCCCTACAGGGAAACAGGCATACCCTTCTGGGAGGTGCATGAGGAATAGAGAATAGTGTCTCAAACAAAAGTAGAACCTGGTCCAAATGATTTTTCTGCAATTACATTCATTACAAGAATACCAGTGAAGCTGGAGTGGGTCCAAAAAGGGTAACAAAGCTAGTGATGGGTCTGGAGAATAAGTATCATGTGGAACGGCTGAGGGAACTGGGGTTGCTTAATCTGAGGAAGAGAAAGCTCAGATGGGGACCTTATCACTTTCTAGAACTACCTGAAAGGAAGTTGCAGTAAGGTGGGCATTGGTCTCTTCTCCCAAGTTACAAGTGATAGCACAAGAGGAAACGGCCTCAAGCTGCGCCAAAGGAAGTTTAGATTGGATATTGGGAAAAATTTCTTCACAGAGAGGGTGATCAGGAATTGGAACAGGCTGCCCAGAGAAGTGGCGTCACCATTCCTGAAGTGTTCAAAAGCTGTGTGAATGAGGACCCCAGTGGTACGGCTTAGTGGTGGTCTTGGCAGTCCTGGGATGATGGTTGGACTTGATGATCTTAAAGGTCTTTTCCAACCTAGTTGGTTCTATACCTCTATGATTCTATGATTTAATTGTATTTAATGTTCTGGCTGGAAGCTATATACCAATTACAATGAGTTGGATCTTCACGGACCTACATGACCATCCTGGACTGCTGTCTTCTAGTTTCTAAGGGTGAAAAAAATTCCTTGAACATAGTCACCCAAGCCTGTACAATTATTAGGTTCCATGTTAACTATACCTGTAATGACTGGAGGCATTGACTAGGAACTATTTTTTTTACCGGTAATCATAACCATTCTAGAAGGATCATTACGTTTGTTTTACAGAGAAAGTAGTTTAAGTAAAAAAAGTGTAGGGAGAAAAATAAGCACAAGAAAAGGTTTATTTGCATATTGGCTGCGCAAAAAATGGAAGTCCTGCTGTGGAAGACACAGATTCAAAACAACCCTAGATGAGCTGATAATAGGATGAGAAAACAAGGACCCAGAAGGGTAGGGACCTGAATTATCACAGCACTGCTGAGATTCCTTCTGCTCTCATACGACAAGAGTTATATTCCAAGGACAAAATATATAAGACAAAAAAATCCCTTTGAGTGCTTGTCCTTCAGCAGGCACTTCACTAGAAGACTTAAATGCAAAGACAATTATTGCATTAACAGAATTCTAAATGTAAAGCTATTTTCCTAACATGTCTACATTATCAGAAAATAGGTGAAGCCCTGACAGTGATGTTCTTAAAAATACTGAACAAACTGGTGTACAGTTCCCTCTTCCATACATTTTATGACAGACAGCTAAGAACTAGATATGTGGTGTGATGTACTCATTTGTTGAGCTGAAGAGAACAGAGGAAAAAATATCATGTAGCCTAATGAAGTGTTAGATCAACATTCTGAAGTCAAAGGTGGGCAGTGGTTGCCATAATAGGATATTCAGATTTAAGGAATTCTAAACCCATGTGTTATCTCCTAGTAGCCATTTGACATGAGCAATGCCATGAAGTGATATAACAACCTGCTTTTCCCAAGATTCAGGAAACCTCTCAACTCATAGTGTCAATCCTTTTGACAAGTGTAGCACTTGAGTGTCCTGAAGTAACCATTTTGATAAACAATTTCAGAAAAGGCCAGAAACAGCATTTATATCTATGTGCTGATTTACAATTTCAATAGAGATAACGCAAACCATTTTATTTGTATACTATTGTCAAGCTAACTGAAAAGTGGGATACATCAGTATATCTTTGAAATAGAGTTTACAGATGACTAATCTGAAAGGAAAACCTTTACTACAGATTTTCCCTCAATGGCATCTTCGGAATTGCTGTTTTGAGCAAAGCTGTAGTAGAGCTTTGCTCAAAACAGCAATTCCGAAGATGACAAATGAATTTATATATGGAAAAAGATGTGCTAAATATTGTTAGGTTATGGATGCCTAAGGCTAGAACATGAGTCCAGATGGCTGAAGTTCCACAGATGCCACAGAACTACAGAACTTGCATAAATATGCTATGTCAAGTGTGGGAAATCAGAGTGACGTTTGTCTGTGCAAGTATGAAAGCCTGAGTATTTTACAAAAAAAAACCCGAACAAACCAAACAGGAGAATTGGAATTCCCAGTCTTTTACAGTTGTGTTAAAATAAAAAGGAAGACCATATTCTATGTCTCTATCCCATTTATCAAATAGTTATTGAATGTTTCCTGCCGGTACTTGCAAGATATTTCAGAATATCTACTGTAAAATATTAAAGAGAGTCTTTGTTATCTCCAATCTAATGGGTTATCAAAGATTGATGTCAGAATAGGAAACATACCAAAAAGGCTACATAGTCATATTCACTTCTCAAGATACCTCTGCTGAAACATAGGGTTTCACAGTAATATTTTCTTCAGTAGAAAATGCATGAAAATAAACATGAGAGAAATTTTTTATTTTTTTATTTGAAAATAAGCCATGAGAAAAGCCATGCCAGAGATTTGGGACCTCCAGATGTATCAGGTGGCAGAGTCTGAAATAAGAAGCTAAATATCATGAGTGTTTGGTGCCACCACCTCCCAGAAATAGATGCTGCATAGTTGTAATGAGAAACAATGGTCGTATGTAATGGTGCTATCCTAAGAGATTGGTCCTGTGGTCATATCAAGTCTTCAATGCATTCTTCATTTGGCAGGGAAGCAGTGAGCACTTCATCCACATTCCATGAGGGAAGAATTACAAGAGGCTCTGAGAGCCTCAGGCTCATTGCCAGAGCAAGTGGAAGCAGCTGAGCCGTAGGATGCATCACAACCAGACCTAATGGACTCCTGACAGCCTCAGTGCTGATGTCTGAAGGTGCCTCAGCCTAATTGAGTATCATGTGAATAATAGTTTGCTCCTTCTTAGCCAAATTAAACACAATTTCAGATTCTCTTACACAACCATCTCTATTAGCACAATAGTAAAATTACTGGGAGAGCTTATGTTTGAGAGGCTCTGGTGGGATGCCTAGCAGTGAGGAATTGAATGCTAACACCAGGATCTAACCCTGCTGGAAAATTCCTGGGCTCTGATTATTGTGGGACACACCTTGCTCACCGCAAAACTATCTTAGTTCCTTCAACAGAATATTTTTCAGTGTGCTATGTCTATACCTTGATGAGATTACTGCCTCCTTTTTATCTTTGTGAAATGCCCTCTTATTTTGTTCCTTGTGAAGTTTATGGTTTCATGTCTCAAAAATCCATCTATTTATTTCCACTGCTGAAATCCTCTCCAGGGAGTATCTATCTTCTCTAAAACTTCCTCTGTCCATTTGAGACCCTTCTTTTTTTTGCCTTTGTTGGTCAGTAACTAGAAGGAAGAAATTTTTGGCCATTAGTGTCTGTTGATAATGCTAAAGCAAATATTCTAAATGTTAAACGGGTGATCGATGATGAAAAAAACTCACTATCAAAGGCTATCCAATAAAAAATAGTTTGCTATACAGGCAGGATATCTGAAATACAGTTTTCAATGTCCTCATAAAATAGAGTGATAATGCAGTTATATTGTTGTGGATAATACATAATCTTCTCTCTAGAAAACGGGTTTCATCAGTGATACTGGATTTTTTCTTTAGGCAGTAGCCACTACATTTGGAATCAATGACTACATGTCTTGACTTTTGCCATTAGTTATAATAAAACAAATATTTATGGATTTTATTTTTTTTACAGTGAACATTTTACAGGACATGAGTTCAACATATGTGCGGCTTCAGGCTGCATGAGCATAATCCAAGCGTAAAACAGCACATTATCTCTGAAGTCTCACGTGTCCTTACTTTAAATTTTCCAGTTGGCTCCTGAAAAGCCTTCCTAAAAAAGAACTTTTGTGTGCAAATAATTGGAGGCAAAATGAGGATTCTTTATTCTTACCTTGCCATAGTTTAAAAATATTTTTTAAAGTAGAAGAAATTATGAGGGCAGAACAAAACACTGTAGATCCTTTGGTTTGATAAAAAATGAAGACCCTTTGATGTTAACAAAAATAGAATCACAGTCATGGAGAAGTAGGCCCTCTAGCTGATAAAAAAATAATGTTTGACTAGAACTATTTAGAATGACATTATTTTAATGAAAAAGCATTTCAGGCTGACATGAAAGTTAGAAAAGATGATTCCTTCTTCAATCCCCATCTTTCTGTTCTTTGTTCCTTCCACTCCAAGAAAGCTCTTTTTCAGTGTTTGCTTTCACTTCTTCAGAACTGCAGTTGGAGGTAGTAAAGCTGTGTATCTGTAAGCCATGAACATTTACACTGTACGCATTTATTGCATGGCTAATTGTTCTGCTCAGATTCTGTAGTGACTTATTCCAAGGCTGAATCCTCCTCCTTAATTTTCTGCTGTGTTTTAATATTAACTGAAACAATTTATGAGAATCTTATCTGAATATCCATGGCAAGTCAAAGAGCAGCTAAGGATGGGACAGCAAAGAAAGCTGCATAGAAGAGCCAGCATTCTCTGTTTTTCTTGATGGAACCTTTTTGAGATACTACCATGCTTTCACTACCTCTGAATAGCTGAAGAATTTAGAGATTTGTCAGATATAAAGTCTGCCCACCTTATAGTAAAGAGACGAGACAACTACTTTAAAAATAATGCCATGAATGACACATGATCTGGTAGAGAATGAAAATGTGATAGTTTATCCATAAATGTGATAGTTTAAATAACTTCCATTAAATATTTTCATGTAACTGTTTATATCATTAAGCAAACATATATATGTGAATACTTAAAACTGAGCTATCTAAAGTGGCAGTCATTAAAAAGACAAAGGCAGACCCTTCTCAAGCACACAGAGCAAAAGAGGCAACAGTCACAAGCTGAAGCAAGGGACTACACATGAGGAAAAGAAAATTCATGAAGGTAGTTAAGCAGTGGAAATGGAGATTTTTCTAAACTTGACATGAAAAAGCCACGAGCAACATCATCTAACTCTGAAGTTAACCTTCCTAGATGATCTCCTGAGGTCTCTGCCAACATTTTCCGTGACATATTTATATATGCATATATACATACATAAATATATGAAGACAGACTGAGATGGGGGTTTTTCAGCCTGGAGAAGACAAGGCTCTGAGGAGGCCTTATAGCAGGCTTTCAGTACCTAAAGGGGGCCTACAAGAAACCTGGAGAGGGACTTTTTACCAGGACATGTAGTGACAGTACAAGGGGTAATGGCTTTAAACTGAAAGAGGGTAAGTTTAGATTAGATATTAGGAAGAAGTTCTTCACTGTAATGGTAGTGAGGCACTGGCACAGGTTGCCCAGAGAAGCTGTAGCTGCACCATCCCTGGCAGTGTTCAAGGCTGGGTTGGATGGGGCTTTGAGCAAACTGGTCTAGTGGAAGATGTCCCTGTCCATGTCAGGAAAATTGGAATTAGATGATCTTTAAGATTCCTTCCAATCTAAACTATTCTGTGATTCTACCACTTTACGATTCTATTTTATGTATACATATATATGTATTTTATAAGATATCCATTATGATATACTTTCTGCTGAAAATCCCAATAAAGAAAGGAAAGAGTAGCATCATCATCTTTCAAAATGCTTAATCTGAAGAACACTCTAATAAAATGAGATATCCAAACAGGAAATCAAGGGCATGAAGAAGCTATTGTGACCTTTCAGATACCTATCTATATCAGGAAAGGAAAATGTCCTTTTCATTGTTTTCTCTCAGTAGATGTTATCTACCCATGAATTCCTTCTGTTCTGTTATATAGAATATATTCCATGACATGGAATAATCACATGAAAAATAAAAAATAATAATAAAAATTTTGTGTTTATAGAAAAGGAAAAACAGATTTGGACAAGGTAGGGCCTAGAAAGACAATCTGTCCTACCTCATAACCAAAATTGAAATTAAGTGATCTGTCTTTTCCTTTTCACAGGCACTAAGGCATATTTAGCTGAATTACTCTGAAGTGTAAATGCATTTTGTCACTTCGGAAGATTTTTATTCTGCAGCCTAATGCTCAGAAATGGATTTCCTTTCCTTTTTAATCCATGCCTCCATAATAAAAAAAACCAAAACAAAACAAAACGAAATATTTAGAGATGTTTTTGGGTTTCAGAAAGTTGGAATCTTGAACTTTAGTCTTAAAACAATCCTTTAAAATTCAGAAGATCAAAGTTCTACAATTCCTGCTGTGAATAATTTTCTTCAGTAATTTTTAATTTATGAGAAATATTTGCATCAGTTTGTTGAAGTGCTTCTTCTGAATCTCACGTTTTTGCTATTAGGAGTGCAACATTACTACAAAAAAGTTTTCAAGAAAGCTTTTTGACTGGGTGAAAAAATGATTATCTTTTCTGAAGTTGCTTTATTGGAACTTGCGACTCAGACTATTTTTAGAAGGAATAAATACACTGTATTTAAAAAAAATATAAAAAAGATGAATTTATAAACACTTAAGACTGACTCTTAAACAAAAGTTCCTGTATAGTCTCACACACATACTGATGGTATATAATTCTGCATCTCTTACAAATGTAATGCCTCATTACCTGAGTCATACCCTTGATGAAGACCACCTGGATGATGCTAGACTCAGGCAACACAAAGGTGGAAAGAGGCAAATATTTAGTAATATAAATCACAACTAAGGCCATCTGTCCTGCAATTGTCAAGGCAGTAGACTGCCTCAGGCTCCTCCTGGGCTCTTCATCACTACCAGCTACCTGAATAGTAACAGCTGCTGCACTTTCTTTCATCTGTGGATAGTGAGGAGGCAGTATTCCAGCTTGTCAGATGCTAATGTGCCCACAGTGAGCCATATATTTTTTATCTTTTGAGTCAGGGTATTACAGTAACACACTTCACATGGGAATGCATTCCTATATATAGAACAATTTCTAATGTTTTAACATTTAATACAGTAGGTGCACTTCAACAAGCCACTTTCTTTCATTAAAAGCTGACTGTTCCTTAGTTGTCAAATCAAATTTCAGGTCTTAGTTCTTGGTCTTCAAAGCTCTCAAGAGAGTGGATAAATTTAGCAATATAAACATTATAATCATAATAGGGCTAGAAGGTTACATGAAGAGATCATTTAATCCATCCTTCCTGCCAGAAGGCATAATCAACAAGGCCAATATCACCTCAGGTATATACTGGTCCAAGCTATCTTTAAATATCTCTGAAGGAGGATTTTCCCAGACTGCCCAGACAATCTGTTCCAATGCTTCTAATCTTTGATCACTAAAAAAATCATATTAGTAACCTAAATCTTTCCTTTTGCAATTGAAATCCATTATTTCCTGTCCTATCCAACTTGAACATGGAAAACAGATTTTTCCTTTCCTCCCAGCAGCATCCTTTTCCATAGTTGAAGATTTTCATGCCTTTCTAGCTCAAATCTCTTCTTCAAGTTAAACAACCCTAACTCAAGTCATTCCATATAAGCCTTCACATTAATCTCAGTGCTGCCTTTCAGACTTCTTTCAATTAGTTCAAAACTGAACACAATGGTGCAAGTAAAGCTTTAACTTCTGAATAGAGCAATTAAAAAGGCTAAAATAATAAAAAATACAGAGAAAATTATATTTACATCTTAATTCTGACTGGATATTAGTAAGGTAATACTTTCAAAAGATAGATGAAAAGATGTGAAAGTTGAGATACAAGGTGGTAAGAACATGAACAAACATGGAAGGACATGTTAGACAAGACATACTGAAAGACATCATAAAACAAAAGCTATCTGGATCTGAAGTGCCTAATGAGAGGGCAAGATCAGAGATGGCACAAGTAGCTGTGATACTGAGAAAGGTCATACCCACAACAATCCCTAACCATGGTGAAAACGAAATAGCGGAGGACCTGAAATAAAAAGAATAAATTATTAGGAGTCTGCTTTAGCCATGATGAGCTTCAGGTGATGTGTGGGTATCCATACGAAATATTAGAGACACAATTATGACAGGAACTGAGAACTGGGCAAAGAGATCTGAGACTTGCTTCTGAAATGTAAAATCATAGCCATCAGTTCCCTTCACCAGCTATTTTTTTCATGTCTTGTTCCTGGAGCTAGAAGAAAGAGAAATGTAACTATATTTTTAAAACCAACGTGGCCTAATTCCTATGGGGACCTATAAAAAGTGCATGGCTGTCTCTGTCCAGAGCACTCATTGGACTTGACATTCCATCCATCCCTTTAAATTCACCTTGAGAAGTTAATGCTTACTGTGAACTGCTTCAGCTTTCAGTTTTACAAGGGACCAAAGGCGATGATGATGATGATTTAAAATACAGTAGTCTATCTTGCTAAAGAATTTGACAGGTCAGAGGTTATTATTTCTTTAAAGGAAGACTAACCGCTAACCAGAAAGAGTCCTGTCCTTTAAAAAGCTCTCTCTCTTATACAGAAAGCTGAATCTGTTAGCTGTATGTTAAATATACCATCCTTTGGCTTTTATTCCTCTACATGCATTTAGATCACCTAGTACAAAAGATTTTCTAAAAGCAAGTACATAAACCCAAATATGCACTCTTAATTCTGAAGACTGTGGAGAAGTCTTCCAGACATGAATGTTGCTGTAGCTGAAACAGCAGTGTCCATTCATGTCTTAAGCCTACTTTTAACAGTGACTCAGGGTTATGAGCTATCATTCCCTATTAATAATGACACTTAATTGCCACCATTATCTATTTAATCGATTCACCTGAAAACAAAGGCAATGGAGAAAAGGTGGAGAGGTGAGATGTAAAACATGGAGAAGCAGGAATGAGGAACTGTTTCAGAAAAGAAGGGAAAGGGAGGAAACAGAGCAAGAGGAAGGTTATAGAGCGGAAGAGGAAGCAAGTCATAGAAATAGTAGTGGTTTTAATGAGTCTTTTAAAATGGAATTGTACAGGCATTTATATAAACTAAAAACCTTGAGGATTTAAATCCAAATGAAAATTTTTCGTATTGAAATAAATTAAAAAAAGTATTCACTGACATTAAAAAAATGCAGCAAGTTACATTGCAGTGATATTTCAGATATGTAATATTAATGAAAAATAATTATTCTCTAGAATGAGCAATCATATGGGGGGCAAATCTAATTCATTCATCAGCTCTTAGAGTTTTGGCAGTGTTGTTGAAAATGCTTGGAACTGATAGTCTTTGTGTTTTAAGAGCTTCCCCACCCCTATATCCTCTCAAAGACTTGCCAAACAGTGTATTTCTGGCTAGAAACAGCTGTGAATCTTCCAGAATGTCTCCATTTAGGAATCCTTCCACCTGCAGATAGATATACTTAGGGGTAGCAGATCTTGAGGAACTTTTCTTCCATTAATTTGCATAAACCATATCCTTGCACCCCTGCACTTTTTTTGGCAATTTTTATGAGCATCACAGATTTCCACAGGTCAACTGAACAATATATGGGAAAAAAAATGCTTATTTGTTTTCTGCCTGCAACTGATAACCTCATCAGTTGTCTGAGCAGCGGCTTCCTTATCCATCCTCCTTGTTTCACTCATTATTTTAGGGCCATAATCCTGTACTTCATCTGCTACCTCTCTGTGGATGCCTTACTCATAATTTCTTAATTTGAAGAACCCAAATTTTTTTAGTCAGTCTTCACAGAGTTTTCTGTACACTTTTAATATACTCTCCTGTAGCTTTACAATCTTTTGAGGTGTTTGGGCTAGAAATATAAACTGTGTTCAAATTCTTAAGTAGTCTACATAACTCAGTTAAAATGTTTTCTGTTTTGTCTTCCATTCTTTTCATTATAACTCTTACAACTTATTTGCTTTTCTAAGCACCTCAGTGTATTGGCCTGAGGTTTTAAGAAAACTAACTGCAAGAAATCCAGGATTTACTGATTGGTGGCATACAGTTTAGAGCCCATTGGTGCGAATGAACAGTTAGGATTATTTTTCTATGCATATTACTCTGCATTTACCAACATTGATATTGTCTTGTCATTTTCTCTCCCAGTCACACAGCATCACAATACTGTCTGCCAGTGTTGTCACCTAAATATTCTTTTGGGTCATTTATGCTAGTGGTAACCTTTTATAGTATTAATATTAACCACTTTTTAACTCATTACTTTCTATCTTTTAGCTATTAGTCCATAAAAACTTATGGACCAATATTTTTATGGAGAACTTTGTCAAAAACTTCCTGAAAACTCCACTGTTGGATGACTGTTTTCCTTTTGTTCATTAATTCTTTGAATAACTCAAAAAATATGTTCACATGAGGCAAATTATGTCTTCTGTTTTACATTCACAGCTATCCATACTTACCAAGTCTAATTTTTCTTGTAGTTTCTCTTACATTCTCCAGTATGGAAATCTGGCTTTCTAGTCTGAAGTTCCACAGTTCAGTTTGAGAACCTTTCTATGAACTGAAACTTTATTTGTCTCTGCCTGTGCTACCAAGGGCATTTTAGGTTTTACCTGAATCACTTACTGCAGTGCATCTTTTTGATATTTTAGTCCCTTTGAAACTCCTAGGTGAGTACCATCTGGTCCTTGCAATTTGCTACAACTCATGTTATTGATTTGTTCTTCATAAAAACGTAAGGATGATTGCACTACATCAGACCAAAGGTCTGTCTACCTCAGTATCATTCTTGGCCAACACCAGATGTCTAGGGAAGATTATAATGAAGCAAGGTGTTATGGTAGTTCCTCCAAATTCTCCCCTGGCCTTCAACCATTTGTGGTTCAGAGACCGCAGAAAATTAAATTGTCTTTATTTTGAAACATCTAAAGATTTTTTCTTCTGCAAACCTTATAGTAGTTGAAGAGAAGGCTGGACTGACTTTTCACATCTGCAAGACCCCATGGCAAAGAGTGTCATATAATAACTGTATTCTGTTCACAACCAACCAGATGCTTTTGTTTTGTTTCATGCTTTTACTTCTTACAAGGAAACTTATTCCTTTTTCAGCATGTTCCTTAAGTTTACAGGCACTCATTAAGTTCGTGGACTTTCATTTTATCCATCCTTGATCATCACTTTTCCAAGCTGAATCACTGTAGCTTTTCATCTGCTCCTTGCGTGGAATTCTTTCCATATACTTATGCAACCTTACTGTCTATTTCTGAACTTTGTGTTGGGTTGGTTTTGTGGTCTGCAAGCAATCTCCAGGCTATGTGTATGTATCTTTTCAAATGTTTTTTCTAATTTTCGTTGTTATATACTATCACAGTAGATATTTTCCCTATTTAAAATTAAGTCCTACTTTACTTTACCCCTGCTTCTGCCAGCATGTGATTACAGTCTATCAGCTACTGCTGAGTAGTTTTTTGGTAGTAAAATTTTGAATGGCACCCTAGCCACTGCTGAGAGAAAGGCAAGCACTAGCTGTCTTCTCTTGGATTTGCTAACTACCTGCTCCAAGAGGTGCTCTCAGTATCTCTGAATCAAATATTGCAGTGTCATCTTTGTTGTGTCTTAACCTGATATTTAGTCAGGCTGTCTCTAACTGAAGTCTGCTATCATTCTTGAGGAGGTTGTTTTCTGCTGCAGCCTTTCTGGTTTACTTTTTTGTGTTCCCAGTCACTGTGACTATCATGATTTGGAGATGAATAAGGAAATCAACATTACCCACATTCTATTTATTCAGTCATAGGGACTGAACACTACTGATTGGTAGAGCTACCCTATGCCCTCTGTCATTTGACCCTATTTATACTACAGTGTCCCACAGTACAGCCAAATGTTTGCACAACTTGTACCTTGTAATTATGGCCTTATTACTTATTTTCCTTGCATCATGTTTGTAATATGACTCGTAAGGCGATATCTTCACTTAAAAACAGGCATTCTAGTAGAATGATCTTGCTTTTGGGAATCATCATGCATTTGGCCCCAGTGAAGTGAGTTTGTGGGGCTTTGTTGAACTAGATTGAAAATTAGATTCACTGTAGCCAGGGTAAATGTCATGTGAGGTTGTTATTATGCTTCTGGGAATAAATCTTTCATCTGTCCTTCTTTACCTTTCTAGATGCAGTTTTTTTCTCTCTGATTTGCCAACTGTGAGGGTAACAAATTGCACTGGTCAGGAACAGAATTCCCAAGAAATAGGCTATGCTGAGAAGGGTTACCTGTTCAGTCAGCGCCTCTCCTATTTCACTTACTGGAATTTTTGGGAAAATGCACCTCAAAGAAGAAAGCAAGCTTTTCTGCTTTTCTCTGGAAGTTACTGAGTTCCTCTAATTACTCACAACAGCCAATCTCTGTCCTCTCTTCCTCTAGCAAAGATTAGGATTTTGTTGACTATTCATTTGGTCAAGCTGAGAAAGAAGGGGAAGAGAAAGTTCAGCCATCAGTCCAAACAAAGCTTGGGGATAGTCCATAGTAGTCCAGAAGAACTCTCATGGAAAATTATGCAAACCCTATGCATGCAAACATAGCTATAAACCCCCCTATATTTTTCAAAATACTACTTTTGAATTAGTAAAGTTCTTACTCAGCAACCATATGAAAACAAGACTTTCAACTTGGATCATATCCCTTTTGAATGATCAAAAAATGAATGGGAAAAAATATTTAGGACAGAGAAATTAACAGACCAAGCAGTGAATGAAATCTGGAGAGAAAAAGCTAACTTAATTTAGAAAAAGAAAGAAGTAAGAGATATACTGACTGGTGAATTTTGTAATGAAGATGGATTGTTTGGTACTCTTAATTTAGTCTCATAGTGTGAGAACAAGAAGACACACTCAATTACTCAGAGTGTTAGCAAATTTAAAAGTGATAAATGGAAATAATTCTTTATGCTGTGAATAGTAAATGTTTGGAACCCAAATGCTCTAACATTCAGCTACTTAGGCGATTTAAATTGATTTGAACTGGACCTTACTAAATGAGATTGAGTATTGCTTTGGCTGTTGTTTTGAAATAGGGGAGCATAGTGAAATAGCATCACAATATCTTTTGGTACATTTGAGTGATTTTGCAATTTGATTTCAAGAGCATATTCTGTCTAGGAAAACATTCTATAATGAACTGAAGTGTTGGACTTTCGCAAAAAGTTCTGACAGTTTTTGGTATTATATGGTCTCTCAAAAAGCAGTTATGGTATGCTGCTTAAGCCCTCCACTACAGTGGTAGATTCACTCTTGTGCTAGCCAGAGAGTTGGAGCCAGGATGTCACTCTTCTTGTGAGAACTGTAAAACAATCCCTTGGGCAATTGAGCTGACTACTATAACTAAGTCTTAGCTAAACATTATCACTTGTTTAAGGCACACAGAATTAATTCTAGAATCATAAAATCATAGAATACCAGGGATCATCTGGTCCAACCTCTCTCAACAAAGCATGACCTAGACAGACAGCATTTCCCTGAAGGGATTATTCCAATGGCTGATTGGAATGGCTGTTCTCATTCTGTAAAAATTTTCTTTTGTACCCAATCAGAATCTCTCCAGGAGTAACTAGTTCCTATCACCACTTGTCTTTTCCAAGTGACTGTAAAAAGGGAGCCACCATCTTCTTTGTAGCCACCCTTTAAATACTGGAACATGGTGATAATGTCTCCTCTGAGCCTTCTTTTCTCAAGGCTGAACAAACCATCTCAGCCTTTCCTCACATGGCAGGCTTCCTAGTCCTTTGACCATCTTTATGGCCCTTCTCTGAACCCTCTCCAGCTTGTCCACATAATTTTTTGTATAGCAGGATCCAAAACTGAGCACAGTATTCTAGGTGTGGTCTGACAAGCACTGAGTAGAGTGTGATAATGACTTCTTTATCTCTGCTGGTGATGCTTTTGTTCATGTTACCTAACATACTGTTGGCTTTCTTTGCCAGAGCCGCATACTCATATTAAGCTTGTTGTCCACCAGGACCCCCAGGTCCCTTTCCACAGAGCTTGTCCCCAGCCAAGTAGATCCCAGCCTGTGCTGCACTCTTGGATTCTGTTTTTCCTGGTGCAAGACCTTACGTTGTCCTTGTTGAACTTCATAAGGTTGTTCTTAGCCCACTCTTACAGCCTATCCAGAACATCCTGCAGGTTGACACGCACCTCCAAAGTGTACACTTCCCACTCATTTTGGTATTATTGGCAAACTACTTCTCTATATGTGCTTTTTTTGCATCCTCTACACCCTTCTGAGGTTACAGAGACAAAGGTGGTACGGGATACAGCCATGCCAGATGTGGCCATTGCCACAGAAATGGGCTTAACAATCCTATAACTTCTGCAGTTGTAACTGCTGGTTCAAAGCACATCCTAATTCATCACTCACAAGAAGTCAGCAGCCTAGGAAGACAAGCCCATCAATTATCCTTCTACTCAAATGGCTTACACAGGGCTTGCCATTTGCTGACTTGAGAAACCCCTGTGACTTGTTTTGTTTCCAGTGCTGACAGTTTGGATCTGTTACAATGAAGGTGCGGACAAGTCTTTCTACTGTAGGCTTTTTCTTTGCCATACATGAACATTATGCCTGTGTCTTGCACCACGCAGGATTTCAGAGAATGCTTCCATGCAGGTCAGGGGCTTTAGTTCCCTAGTGTCTGAAGGCGGGCTATAAGGATGCTGGGGAGGGACTCTTCATTAGGGACTATAGTGATAGGACAAGGGGTAATGGATCCAAACTGAAACAGGGGAAGTTTAGATTGGATATGAGGAAGAAATTTGTTACTGTTACGGTGGTGAGGCACTGGAATGAGTTGCCCAGGGAAGTTGTGAATGCTCCATCCCTGGTGATGTTCAAGGCCAGGTTGGACAGAGCCTTGGGTGCCATGGTTTAGTGGGAGGTGTCCCTGTCCATGGCAGGGAGGTTGGAACTAGATGATCTTAAGGTCCTTTCCAACCCTAACTATTCTGATTCCATGATTCTACCTGGCAGCTCAAATTTAGCTTTCAGTTTCCCCCCTACATTTTCTTCCTGCAATTGGACCAACAAGAACCAAGCTTCTCCCTTGCATCCTCATGCAGGTTAAGTATTTTAATCCACTTGATTTAAAATTATATGGCCTTCAATTTGGAAGATTCTGTTTGGTTTTGAGAAAGCTCATGGCAAAGACACTGTTAAAGTCGTATACTTGTACATGAACATGATGGGAGGGGCTCTGTGGTGGATGGTAGTAGATTTTGATGTTAAGGAATATGCTGGGTGAGATTGGCTGCAGAATGTTTTGGCTGAAGGGGAACTATGAATATAAATACTGAATAAACATTTCATATGCACTACATTCTTCCTTGTTCTCTGAGGAAATAATATTCAAATGGCCTGCAATCTTAATGACAGGAGTGGTGGGAACAGATCTTCAGCTCATCTGTGGAGGCAGACTCAAAAGCCTTATGCTATTCCCATAGGCCTTTGCATAGGATGTTTTAATGTTCTGCTTCATAGCATTTTTCCAACTCTGATTCCACGGTCATTATTTCATAGCAATTTTCTAAGGAATTTCTTTAGCACCTCTCTTTTACTTGCAGAATCACAGATCTCTCCATTAGCGTCACTGGACAATTTTTTGTTCTGGTTGCCCTTTCTGCTACCTACCCCTTTGCACTGCTGGGGCCAGCACTCAAGTTGTTATTACAAATTAATATTTTTTTTCCTGAGCTGCACACTTTTGCATGCATTGACATAATTAACATACACAAATCATAATTAGCATGTTGCAGTGACCTCTTGGGCAGATATTTTCTCAGCTTTGAACAAGCCGGAAATATGCAAAGCCATTTTTGCAGATTCTGCCACACATTGGATGCTGACACTCCTGTGTGCACCCTGAGGTGCCCAGAACTGTCAGGGCCCTGTGCTCAGGATATTAATTGGCTAGGCAATAGCATAACAGCCAATCAAACAGCTTAAGTAACAAAGGCAGCATTGTATGTTTACTCTGATTATCTTACTTTTGCGAATGAAGCTGCTTTAAGGTTTCCCTCCTGGCAAGCATCCAAAATGCTTTTATCTGCCTGCATGCAGTGGGCTGTCAAGCTGAGAGAAAAAGCCTCCTTTGTGTGCACGGTCTTTCTTTTTTTTAGAGGAGTTGCTGCAGAGAAAAGGGTGGATATCTTTGTGGGTGCCTTGACTCTCATATGTTGAAGGAGGCCTGTAAGGGTGTCTGTTCCATAAGTGTTCCGATTTTTTTAACTTTGATCCCAATGAATGGAATGTGTGTTGAGAGTGCATCAGGCATACAGTTTCATTGCCATGTGGCTCCTCCATTTTGGTTAATTTCTGTGTCACTTGTGATATCGCCGGACCCACTGGTTATTTGCTTGTGTACCTTAGGTTTGCATCTGCTTGATGTCTTTCCATTCCCACATCCTTCTCAAAAATAATAGAGAGCTTTTAACTGAGTTCTGACAAAGAAATTTCTGAAGGGATAAAGGAAAAGAAAAAATCAAGAAATTAACCTGAGATAGACTTCAACTTATACGTTGCTTTAATTCCTGGTACAATATACAACATAGGGATACAATTCTGTAAGAAAAGAACTTGAGAGAAGGTATAAGCACCTTAAGAGCAATCACAGGTCTATGTTCTCAGGATAGACAGTTCATGTACTTATTTCTCAACTTCGAATCCCAATTAAATTCCACTTTTGATTCACAGCAAAATTTTTCTTTGATTCTTCAGTGATTTAAAACACTTTAAGCAAAACTTCTAAAAGTTTGCACAGGTTTCTTATATTACAAATGAAAAGACTATATATTGGGATTTTTTTCAAATTATTTTATAACTGAAAAGATATGCTTACACTCCTGTTTGCGCATGATCTTACTTTTCTTTTAGGAACTTCCTTACATAATCAAGTGTAGTAATTATAGGCCATACAAATGAATTTGTGCTGGAATGAGTTCATTCTGGCTTCAACCAGGTATGCCATTTTCATTGCTGTATGTCAGAATAGTTCAGTAGATTTCAGACTGGATTTGAAAAAATATTGGATTTTCACTGTTTCTTTTCTTATGTGTGCATAAAAATTTGTAAAATAGGGCTGCCTGGCTTTATAGTTTCCATAGAAATCCTGTTTGGGGAAAAAGAAAAACTGATTATACATGTTTATTAGGTGAAACCTTTGCTATAAGGACATCCTGATAGTGTAGTATCTGGGGTTTGAGTTGTTCACCATTGTTTCTAATTAATAAGCAAGTGTGCTTTTCTCCTAGGTGTTAAGTACACATCTGAATCACATGAGACTATGCACGATTTCAACAATTGTCTTTTCTTCTTGCTTAGAAGTTTCACCAAAATAAAACTCATCAAATTTGTTTAGGATTGTTTCTTAAACAGATGTCAGGGTGTTGCCTGGATGCCTTTCCTTATTAGCAGCAAAGACGGGACTACCTGGGACTGTGTTGCAGCTTGGCTGTTCCTGAGCCGTGGCAGTCAAATCCTTGGAGCAATGTGCTAAAGGCCCTGGCACCATAGACCTTAAAAGAAAGGCAATAATCTGGAAAAAAAGATCATTAAAAGACTACAGATCAGATTGGTGAAAGGTGGTAATGACATGTTCTTTGTTCTTTCATATCCAAGATGGTTCTGGTATTTTTTACAGTCAACCTGAATTTACAGAGTTTTGTGAGTGATTTGGGAAGCACCCAGGGACAGACTAAGTATAATTCCTACTCCATGGAAACTGGCATGGGGAGCAGCATGGTGCTACATCATGTCTCTGTCAGCCACCTCAGAAAAGCAACTACTTGTGTCTCCAGCAGCAGAGTAAGATGCATCTGGGAACTTGGAGGAGAAAGACAGCATAATGATTACAACTGTTCTTATGCTGAAGACATCATTTACCTCTATAAATACAGCTAGGTGATCAGGCTGAGCTAAAAAGGAAGAAAGAGAGGTTCTAGCTGGTGCACTGGAAAGCAAGTTCCATCCAGACAACACTTTCCCTTTGGAAAGCCCTAATCAATGTCAGATCAGCCCCATACAGAATCCTTCACCATATTCTTAACTTACAAATTCACATTTTTTCTGTATGTAGTGATTTTGGTTTCATTTCCCTTCTGCTGTCATGTATTTCTATTCTAAGTTCTTAAGTAAGAAGTTTTTATGGGTCTGTTTTGGTAGTGCTCACTGCTACTGCTACTCATTAATATAATAATATTATTATTTTATTGTTTTACCAGATGAATGAAGATTTTATTACATCTAACAGAAACGCAAGGTATATTTTCATTAATATGTAGAACAGTTTGCATTTTTACTTCAATAATTTTTTACCTAGCCTTCCAAAAGTTACAATTTTTACGAACTGTGGTAGCACACAGTGTCAGATCACTTTGCTGATCAGTTTTGTAAAACAGATAATGAGTACTCTTCCTTTGTGTATTCAGTGTAAAGTAATTGTAGTTATCTTGTGGTTTTAAGAACTGTTCAGCCACCATAAACAACATATTTTAGTTTATGAAAGACTTACCTTATATGTCAATTTGTGTTTAGTGTGTGCCTATTCCAAGATACCAAAGGAGCTGAAGTAGGTTTGTAATGGATGTCATTGTTTGCTTTAGGTAAAACAAATACACTTTTTTGATCCTGTGTGTATGAACAGAAAATAGTGTGTGACAAATCCATAGATAAAAGACGTATGCAGCTGTTTCTTAGTATCTCAAGCATGGTGCAGTGCAAATAACTAATCAATTTTGTTTTAGGTCAGTAACAAGTCATGTATTAATGAGTAAAACCTGTTTCACAGTTACGTGCCATATGAAAATCTATCCTCTGGAAACATAATGTGGTTGCTGGACAACACGCAATCTTTCTGTAGCAGTCAGTGTTCTGTTTCCAGTATCATATTAAGCTATTGATAACCAGCCCAAACACTCAAGTATTTTAGGTCATTAAAATCAACAAAATCTTTTACAGAAACTCTGTTACTTTATCAATTATAATCCAGAATTCAGAAGACTTCTTTGTACTTTTTATGCAGTGATAAAACAAAAAAGGAAAAGAACAACAGAAAAGTGAACACAACTTCCCCAAATTATGAGAATATAATTTATTTCTATGTCTGCATAGCTGTAACTGAGAGGTAACAGTTAAGCGCTGCAGCAGAATGAAACATTCTCTACAGTGAACCTGAGATAGATTACTGCTCAAGATAGTCAAAATCTACTTAGAGAAGCTTGACAGGTTTTGTATTTTGACTCTCAATATTGCAGTATCTTTATGCAAATATGTTTTAAGTATGAATTTTAATTTGGGGAAAGCTTATGTCACTAGGAAATTATTTTAGGACTTTGCACCTTCCCTGCATGGGTCTTTAAACAGTAAGAAAACTTTTTAATTATTGTCTGCATACAAATGATAATAAATTTTTCCTCCTGCGCAGAGTCAACATAAATACTCTTAATCACAATAAATAATCGCCTCTGCATATGTGTGGGTATGTGGGTGTGAGTTTACATCTTAGATTTGCTAAATTAAAAAGTGAAATGTAGCAGGACTACCGATGTCTATGTTCTGTCTACAGCAGCAAGTCATGCAGACTAGTAGAAGCAAGATCTCTAGTATGAAACACTTGGTGTTCATGCCCACACAGCACACATTTTAATGGGTGAATAAGCTTTAGGCTGTCCTATAGTCTGCAGCCCATTTGCAGCTGGCATGTGTTGCGTATACTCCTTCATGTTTAGCTTCAACTAGAAGGATTTCCTGTGCTCTATGGCAGCTCCATTATGCAAATCAAAAATGCTCTCTGGATAAAAATTAAAAGACAAATGTAGGCACATGTTCTGTGTCTCAAAAGCCATAATCAAAAAAAAAAGGAAACAACTTTGAAAAGGCAACAATATGACCAAAGAAACAGCAGGTCTAAAGGAAAAGTATACCTGTTACGGATGTCTGTGCACAAAACCAGTGGAAGAAAATTGATGCTGAAACTTGATCAGAAGGTACAAGTTGCAGAAAAAAAGAAGAAAACAGACATCTGTTGATACTAGAGCTAAGGGAAATTAGTATCTTCTTTAGAATATTAATGAACAAATGGAATTATAAAGCTGGATGGTTTCTAGATGGAGAAGATCTGTCAACTAAAATACTGAAAAAGTACAAATATTCGCCAAAGAAATTTGTGTAGAGGCAAAAGACAACATGGATATCGCATGCCTCATTCCAAAAATGTCTAAGGAAAATACAAAAAAGCCAGCCTATAGACAAGCTTGTACAAGTAGAAGGACTGGAGGATTTGAGAAAAGACATAGTGTACAGAACCATCTGCTGCTAAAACAACCGATTTACAAATTGAAATTCTCATGAGTCACATTGGACAAGAGCCCCTTTTCTTCTTCCCACATACTTTTTATTGCAGTTACATGTGTAGCAGCATGATATATGAGGGAAAGAATAATAAAAGAAGCAGGGAGCAAAGCAACTCTGCACAGATGTTTTCTCACTGCCCCTCCCCCTGATTATTTCTACAAGTTCTGCTTGGATATTAGAATTTCTACAAATTGATTGGTGAGAATCTGTGCCATCTAATGAAGAAAATTGACTCACCAAAGACAGACCTTATTTCTTGTAATTTGAATGGGAAATTCCCTCATAGCAGAACATTTGTTATCATGTAAACATAATGCAATAAATAACACAGTTAACGTAGTCCACTTTGTATTTCTTGGGCAATGTGTTTACTGTAATTCACTTGAACACATATAAATCTGTACTAATAGCTTTTTACTAGGTGCTGTGCTTGACTCGGTCAGTGTTAGCTTAGATTTAGTAGATTAAATATCTGGTTCAGCAGGTAATTCACATGTTTCAACAGGTTGTATAGCTGATTCAACCTGTGAAGTATTTGGCAGTGTTTATTTTTTCCAAACATTGGTTTATCCATTTTAAGATGAACTTTGTCCAGTTCTCCCTATGACACATTACCTTAAGTGCAAGTTAAACATTTTACTGGTAATGTATATTATAAAGTGTTCATTTAAATATATTTATATAGCCCTTCTGAATTTTAAGCAGAAGAACATTCCCTTGTGAAAAGTTTTATTTCTAAACATTATTCTTCTATTAATATTAGGTTTTGCTCTGTTATCATTCTGAAATCTCAGAAACAATAAAAGTTGGATTTTTTTTGTTTTTTTTTTTTTTTTAGATATTTTGTACCTAAAGGATGATAAAAAAGTAAAAGGAGACTAAGGGAAAGATTCAGATTTCAGATGATGGTTCACCTTTGACAAATGAATACCTATATTTTATTCTTGTTTGCTTTTAATTCTTTTACATCTTACAGGATACACAGCAGAAATTAATTTGAAAGAAACTTTGAAAATAAAGTAGACACACGAGATTTGGTATGGAAAAATATGTAGAAGAAAGAGTAAAAGGAGAAAGTATTTCAGTTAGCAGTGTTTGAATAGCTGGGGACAGGCTGCAGAGAATACGCTACAATATACTTCTGAATTAAATGTTTTCGTAATAGTTAAAATAAAAGTTAAGTTCGTAGCAACTGTATCAATGAATGGAAAATACCGATGAATACAGAGAACCACCACAGCGTTTCATACTGACTTGTGTCACAACTAACAAACGGCCGATCTTTTAGGAGGTAACCACAAGCATCCAAGGAAGAGATGTTGCACTGTCCTCCGCACTACCATCTAGTGGTTCCCACTAAGATTGCCACTATGCATAAAAGTAAATTAAATCTTGACTAAGTGAATGGATTAGTCCTGAAACTTTATCTACAGCTTTAACAATAGATTTAGCTGGATTTTAATTGCTAAAATCATGATCTCAGGCAAGTAGGATCCTAAATACACAAACCAAACAAATCCATCATAATTAAATACATATCTTTTTTAACACTCGTCAAGTGCTTAATCTTCTGTACCTATTTTTCCTTTTGCACATTAGACTGCTGCTGGCAAGACCTAAACACTTAATGAAAATCATAGGGTTCATTTTATTTTATTTTATTTACTTTATTTATTTATTTTATTTTATTTTATTTTATTTCAACTTAATTTTTTGATTGAATTCTTAGACATTTTACTGAAAGTTACCTTTTCATGCAACTTAGGTATCCCATGATTGCAAATATTCCTTTGTTTAACTGGACTTCTACTGTTTCTCACTTAAAATCATAATTGTAATTTTTCATTGCAGATGGATTATCTTGCTTTATTTTGCTATTCTTGCTTTATTTTGATTTTTGTTACAAATGTAATGTTTTCTAGATGTAAATTAAAGTTGGATAGTTCTGAAAAATGCCAGAACCAGCAAAAGGAGCTACAAAAGAATAAATAGATAAGGCAAAGGAAAAATCACTGTTGAACTATTGTATAAGTGTTATAAATTTTTAGCCTTCCAAGTTTGTCTTAGTTTATTCTAGCTTTGCATTTCATAGTCATTGTGCTGAGTACTCGCTATGCTATGTTTGTATTTACATCTCTGTATGGATTGATAGAATAAACATATGATTTTTGCATATCCATCCTTAATTTTTGTAAAATGTAGAATTTGGGATATGCTAAACAAGATGAGTTCATTTATTGAAATTAATTTTGGAGGTTTCTTGCAGTATACTTTAGAAATACTGGTATTAAACAACTGTAAATATGATGTTGATGTACTATGCTGTTGAACTATGCTGGAATGAGCTGAATTTTACCTTAGTAATGCATGACTTCTTAATGTATGACTAAAGGTATTAGAAGTAAAGAAAGCATGACTATCAATCTGTTTCTGTACTCAAAATGACCCCTGGTTTTATTAGTAATGGAATCTAAGTGACATCATCTTTTGACAGTCATGATCTTTAACCCAGTTTGATCTAAACCAGACTCCTTTGGAATGATATCATTAAGGTAAATCCCTGAAAGGAGAACAAACCATTTTAGTATAAACCATTTAAAGGTATTAAATTACTGGGAATGATTTAACAATTTTTTTTTCTTATAAAGGACAAACAATTTTAAGATTGCAGGTTAATGTCAAGACACAACTGAACTTTCAGATTTTTTGCAGTTAAGGTATGTTTAAACTTCTTAAATACATTATAAGTCTTCACATCTTCAGAAGTCATAGTTGATTAATTCTTAAGTGAACTTTGCAGTACAAACTGTATTATTTACCTCAGTTTATTAAATAAAATTATACTGAAATGAAAACAAAACAAAAAAAATTGTAAAAATTTTATGCAAGGAATCTTATCCTTTTCACGCTACTCACTCTGAAAACATCTCGTCTGTTCTATGAATTCATGGTTCTTTTCAAGAACTGACCATGCTGGGATTGTTCTACTTTTCTGTCAGATATTGGCTAAGGGTTTTAATGAATTAACCAAGGTCTTTTTGGTGCGAGGTAGCACATAGGATTATTTAAAAAATCAAATATTGGTACTAAATGAAGAATAATAAAGTTTTGGTCTGACACCTGAAATATAGGTCCTTATTGTCCTAATTATCCACTTAGGGAAGGAAAACTGTGAAAAAAAAAGTGTGATTTGCTCCTGTGCCTGATGCACATTTTTGCACTTGAGTTTTCGCATTTTAAAAAGCCTTTAAATCACTGAGTAGAAATGAAAATAGCAACTCAAACTTTCACAATAACAAAATACAAAATTTTACATTGAATAGCTGTGTTGTTAGCAAAATGAGCTATTTTTTCAGTCAGTTGAATAGTTTTTCCAGTGTTCTTCTCTGGAAGCAAATTGCTTACAGACAATGCTACAGTGGTATTATCTTGAGCTTAATACTGATATTTTTGGTAGCATTACTTTTGTTTTTATCTTCCAGCCAGGTGTTTCCAATAGTTTTGACTGTAAAGTATCCCAATAGCTGGTGATTAATGTAGCCATCGTAAAGAATATAAACAATCCTGGAAACAGAACTCAAAGTTCAAATACGGATGCTAACAGTAATTGCTTTTAACAAGTGCAAGGAAGAGGTGAGAGGAAACCTGGTATTGAATTTTGTGTTGCCAAAGAGAAACTGACCAGCAATAACAGAAGCATCAGAAACACAGAGTGCAGAGAGGTAGCACTTTGCACAGGAAGTATCATGAAATAGCCCATGTCAGCCCAGTAGTAATTGGGCCTTTGAAGTTTCAAATGTGAGAAGAGATGAACATTCATCTTTAAAGTGTGCTGAGTCTCAAGGATTACTTTTGGTTAAAATAGGAATGTGCAGTTATTTGAAACCTGACCCTGAGGTCTCTAAAAAGTTTGGCTTAGGTTGTGCTAGAACTGACCTTGTAAATTTAGACAGCTGCTAGACTACTGCTAGGAGCAAATTATTACAGCAATTGTGATTTTCATGACTAGCATAAAAGCAAAGGGCACCTATTTAAGACCTGTGGGGTCAACTTTCACATTTACTACATTGAAAAGAAATAGAAGTGGTAAAATATCGCGAGAATATTGTACTGTGAAGAACTTAGAGATTCTGCATAAAGCCAGAGGAAAAAGAAAAAAAGCACACAAGTATAGGAGGGTAGTTCTTTCAAAACATAACTTATACTGGTGTAAAAAATATAACTTCAGAGTATTTTATTTAAAAAACCTCATTTACAAACAAATATTTAGACAGGCTCTGCCAAATATTAAGAATATAGCAAACTTTGAAATTTTAACAAACTTTGAAATTTTAACAGATTTATGATTGTTATTTTTATGTTATTAAAATAGAAAATTTTGCAGTCACACAGTAAGTCTTTTAGAACAACAAAAATTCAAAATTGAGTTAATTTTTTTCTAAGATTTTTATAGCTGAAGACTGGATATAAGCCTAAGGTCCAAATCTAGATATGATTTTTTGATCGATTTGTTTTATGACATATCTATTTGCTGTAGTCTTGATTGTCTATCAGAGGTTGAAATCACATGTGCAAATTCATTATTTGAACTTTGGAATGGTTGTGGTTTGGTCTGCTTTTTAAGTTTGGATGATCTAAATCCAGTGCTTTTATTCACATGTTGAGAATTATTTCTTTATGAGAGGTTTTAGAATTTCCTGTGGAAGCAACATTAATATTTTTATTCTCTTGGCATTTGATAACAAAACCACAAGCAGTAATAATTGCTGTTATGATTTTTAGCCTGTTCCCATCTCTACCTAGCATTTAATCATGTGCTTTCTGCAGAACACAATCTCTGATGGCTCCAGCATTTAAACACCCATATACACTCATCTTTCCTTATTCAACTTCTCGCAACATGACAAATCACCTGCCTAACTGGATTATTTTCACCTTTGCAACTCAAAATGTTCATCAGCAAAGAACCTGTCTCATAGAGCTCACTCTAAAGGAAAATACAAAAATTGGTTCTATATGTCCGTACTGAGATGTGATGGCTTCACAGAAAGCTGGGGAATCCAAAAAGGACTTCCTTCCAGAATGCTGAAAGCAAATTTTGATTTGAATAACATTGCTATAATTAGGAGCTCTAACCCTTGAGCTTCATTGTGTTGGATACCATAATTATAAAATGCAGAGCTTACAAACCACGTATAAAAAGAAGCAGCAAATAAGATTTTAAAGAAACAATGAAGGTTACTGGCTACGGCATTCAGATATCAAATTATTGGTATGTTTTTGTGAGTATCACATTTAAGATATATTTTGAAGAAGAACACACTGACAGAGCAATTGCAGAGATTAAAAAAAAAAAAGAAAAAATCATGGAGGATAGTCATAAGAGGATTAGAGTTTTCTAAAAAGATTGGAGTTGATGGGTAGCTGAGAGCACAGGGAGGAGAGTCAATACTAGTTCTAAGATTTGCCCAGAAAGATGTCATGAGGCATTTGAATGAGAGTGGTTTTGATTTATTGCAATGCTCACGAAGTTGTTTGAGAAGATTTTAATTTGAGTATAGTATAGAACTTTATTTAGCTCAGAGGTGCAAGACTGATGGACAAGGTAGGCAAGCAGATCAAAATTATATTTTTTTAAATTTTTTTGTGAGATGGAAAACAGTAAGCTATCCACAAAGAGAAAGAGCCGCAGGAGACTTAGAAGTGTAGAAAACCAAGAAAATACTTAAGAATGGAAGGATCAGCAAATGGATTGGATTCACTAGTGAAAATGTAGGATGTTTTGGTCCTGGGTTTTATCAGTCATTATTTAAAATTAATTGGTGTGTTCCTGTGTGCTGAAGCATACAGGGATTTGAAGAATAAGCCAAATGGTAGAAATGATGACATGGAGAGGGAACATGAGTTCCACTAGGAAGAAAAGCAGATTTGTTTAGCCTGGACATAGACCTGATCATTAAAAAATGCCAGAACTGAAGATGAACATGAACTTAGATATTTGTTAGAGACATTCACTGATGGTAAGAGCACCATCTGAGTAAGAGAGTGCAAGAATGAGCCATGGCTGGCAATCATAAAGCAGACCTTGCCATACAAGAAATGGGCATATGAATGAAGGACAGAAGAAAGCAAGGAACATTAAAGATTGTTTAGTGTTGACCAATAGGCTCTTCTTTGCCTTTGTACATGCTTAGGAATCAACTCTTCACCAGTAAGGTCTATTAATATTGTATACTGTGATTGTTAGTCTCCTGTAGCTAAGTAGAGTTAATAAACTCCTTTGATTTCTTTTATGTTTTCTAGAACTGGAAGCATTCCTGTGTGTCTGTTTAATCCTCTTCAGGTGTTCAACAGTGTGGGTACAAAGGTGAATTTTTCCAGAAGGTATTTCCTTACTCTATATTCAGTCTGAGGTAACATCACTACATATTAGCATTTTCTTGGTGCATCAAGGAGCTAAATTAAGTCTAGATATTCTAGTATCTCCTAAAATTTGAAAAAGTGAATTTGCTATCTTTACTGTCAGTAAGGTAGAGGTTTTTTTTTTTTGTGGAATTCACATTTTAGGGAATATACTGAAGAAATTTTATGGGATTCAGAAATCTTTGGATGCATTAGTTCATCCAGAGATTGATGTGCTACCAAAAGTTTTTGGATGAGTATAGATGCGCATCTAGAAGCCTCACTTGTCAAGAGGAGAAGTTAGCAGGTCCAAAAAGCATGTGTTTGTGATGCCGTGTATAATTTTGCTATTGATTGCAAGGGCAGAAATCAGTACTTGTTCATTAGGATTGCTCAAGTTGACCCCAAGCCTGTGCTGTTTGATGACTTTTTTTCTGGTTTAAAAATATTAAATTTCTTAGTGAAGCTTACCACCTCACTAATGCTGATAAAATTACCATTCTAGTATTTATCAAGTGCTTTATATTTGTAAGTAGCATTAAGTAATGTGCATTCTTCTGTTTCTGTCACTTTAGACATAGCCCTTTCACTCTCATCTCAGAACTGTAACAATATTGTTTACTATATTTTGGTTGTCTGTGCAGATGAAAGTCAATCCCAGCAAAATCTGCCATGGAGCTGGCAGTCACAGAACAGCTGACATCAAACATAGGTCCTTATCTGTCTTGCGGTATGTCACAGCACTGATTGAAAAACTTTAAGGTGTTGCATGCCATCCACCTCTGCCAGTGGGGTTTCTGCTTGACACCTAACACTAGTGCTGATAACTGTAGTAGAATACTCCTGAAAGGGAATGCATTTTAATTTGTGGTCAATGGTTTTGCCCTTCTGCCTATTGAAGTGCATCTCTATCGCATATATTTCTATAGAAAACCTTATAAAATATTGGACCACTTATTAGATAAAGCACTAAATGAAGAAGTAAAGACTTAAAAAGTATTTTCATCTCAACTGTATGGACATCAGGCTTTTCTAATGGTTTTGTAAAAGGTGTAGGTTAAGCATTGTTGTTGCATTTCGCTTAGATACTGTAGACAAGTCTAGTCTCTCTTTGGATATTCTGAGGTTTAGGACCCACAGATGGTTTCCTTCATGTGGATCTGGTTTCATTGTCTTTGTCAAATGTGCTGATCCCGATGAGCAAGCCACAAAAGCAAGTCTGGTTTAGATAGATGCTGTCAATAATCCTTTATGGTATAGGATATTACTTTAAATTTCCTTCAGTGTTAGATCAGATGTGTTTAGTAGGGTAAAAGTTCCTAAAAATTGAGTGGCTTACTTTTGACTCTGGCTTGCAACCATCTAAACTGAGTATGCTGATCAAACTAGGGATTTATGTGGAATAAGACAGAAGAATTTGTAGTCTGAATGTAAAAAAATCAGTCACTTAGCATTGTTCTTAAATTCAGGAATAGTAGAACTAATCTTTCAGATATACAGAACATTAAGAAAGTTTTATTTTATTAGATACTTGTTTTTAAAAAAATCTAGAAGAATATTTTCTGAATAGAACCTTCATAACTAAGGGAGATGCCCTCTGTACCCACATGCTATTCTAAGAGTTATTCTATTCTAGTATTCGTGTTAGTGGCAGTGAAGAGAAAGACAGGTAGAAGACTCAGATGTAAAAATATTTTGAGAAGATGACACAGGAAGTATGCCACCTCTAGGTTGAAATAGTGTTCAGACCTTGCAGAGACAAGAGCATCCACTTCTTGTCTCTGCAAGCATTTGGTGAGATGTATCCAGTAAGGTGGAAAGCATAATTATCTCCTGTTGAATGGATGTTAATCAGAAGAACAATGTGAAAAGAAACGTCAAAAACCCACACGCAGAAAAATGTTTCTTCTTTCTAGGAGAAATACTGCTTAAAGCTTGGAGAAACCCACATAGAACACTGACTTTGCCTTGAAGAATAGGGTGAGTCTAGTGGGGAAGAACCTGAGTGTAGACATGGAGCAAGCTCTGCAGCCTGCCCCCCATTGCCTACCTGCTCCCTTCAACTTGGCTTGGAGAGAATGTTCCTATGCTATGCATCTATCCCAAAAATTAAATAAGCCAGGAGTGGTCTTCCTGCTTGGACCACTAAGGTCAGACTTCTCCCACATGGGGCCTGAAGTTGTCTGGCCTTGCAGCTCTTCTGATCTGGATCTCCTTTGCTTTCCTTTTCATGTGACTTTGGTTCGGCATTCCCAGAAGGACTGTGTCTCAAATTCAGTAGCTCCTCACTGCCCTTTCACTTTGGTTCTTCACGGGGAGCTTCATAGCGTTCTCTGCAGCTATTCTAATTTCCATCTTTTTCTGCTTCCCTGCCCCCTAAAATGGAGCCAAAACCTGCTCACTTCTCTTCTTCTCAGCAGCTAAGTGTCTGGCCTTGGTATCTGAGAAACACTTCTGAGACATTTTGGGAAGAGACTTTTAAGCATGGCAGAAATCAAATGTTATCTCACCAGGCTGAAGAAGAAGGTAATTAGCTGTGATGGTAAAATAGATGAGAGGAAAGGGGTGACCCCTTTAAAGGCCAGAAGAGCTTGAGGCCCAGTTTAACTGGGAAGAGCATTTTGGGTGAGGGAAAGTATTTCTGTTGGTTGTGCGAAGAGACAGAGGGAGAATTTATCAGACTGAATCTTTTATTATGAAAAGTGTTTTTCTGTTGGAATTTATCTTTCTTGTTCCATTTAATGTCTGCAGTTCTAGTCTTATACCAAGAGAGGAATTTCTGTGTTTCCTCACTTCCAAAATACTAGTTTCAAAATAAGTTCCCAAGCACTTCTGAACTGTCCCAGTTTGACTGATACTACTTTTCCATTGGAGTACTCACTATGCTGTCAAATAATGCATTAGTACTTTATTCTTAATTGTAGTAATGCCAGTCTAGTTACAATTTATGCATCTTTTCATCATTAAACCAATGTTGTGTGTGTTTGTGGGTCAGCATATTGACTAAACTGCCTTCAGTAGACAGTAGCTAGTGTTTCCTACAGAGAATATAGAAGTGAAATCATGACTAAACTGTACCTATACAGCCACATATTGTCACTTGTTTATTAACTGTTTCTTTCATCCCCATTGCTTACTAATGTATTTTTCCAGCTTTTACCCTTGATTGACTGGATTGATCTTGATTCACTTTAGGAAGAGGATGGAAATTGCGAATGCTCAGGAACAAGCAGCAAGAACACCCATATCAAAATGCTTGCAGAGAGCACCTGCAGCATCTAAGATCTCTCAGAATGGTTGGCTGTAATACTGTAGGATAGTTACTGAAATGATAATATGGCTAGTAAGATTAAAAAGTCACTTTGGCAAAAACAATGTGTGTCAAGGTATCCTTGAAGCATTTTATAAGTCTTTTTCAGATATCCAGGGACAGTTCTAAATAGTCTTGATTATGCTACCATTTATTTTGCACATTTGTAACTTGTGTTATGTATTTTCCTACATATTGAGAAACAGCTTTGTTGTTATGCCAGATAACCTATATATGACCCCCTCTCCCATCAATTATTAACACTGTGCTAATTTAAAAAAATATTATGCGTTACAGTTTTGTTATTTATACAACACCTGAAAGCATGTTTACATTGCTCCATTTCAAAAAAAACTCACTGCTCTATGAAATACTTGAGGTTGACTCAAGTCCAGTCAGGGCTCACATCATTAAATAAATATCAAAGCAAACAACTGAGTTTTGTCTTTGATTGGGGAACTTCAAGGAATAAATATGCCAGTATACTGTAGTCCTGCCATAACTTTACCATGATTGCTTATATGCTTATGAAGTGAAACAGCCTATTAGTACAAAGTAAATGTTAAAAATGCAAACCAATATTTATCTCAATCATTAGCCAAGCTGTTTCTTTTCTAAACTAAACATGTTTACAATTGTATTTGCCTGCTGTGACTGATAAAGCTCAATAGTACATTTGCTAAAAGTAGCTCAGAAGATTTTTTCATGGATATTGACTTTACAACCTCTTGCACAGAGAGCACCTATAGCATAAACTACCAGTAAAAAAGGAACTAAGGAATTATTAATCTGTAATTCTGTTCTAGCAATCTGAATGCTACTAACCTTTTAAAAAATTTTCACAATGAGAACAGCCACCCATTGGAATAGTCTCCCAAGCGAAGAGGTGTATTTCCCAGTGTTGGGTACTCTTAGGGTGCTGGGCTATCTTGCCTTGACCATGGTTTTGCCTAGGTTGGACTAGATGATCCTTAAGGTCTCTGACATAGAATCATAGAATCAACTAGGTTGGAAAAGACCTTTAAGATCATAAAGTGCAACCGTTACCCAGGACTGCCAAGTCCACCACTAAACCATGTCACTGGGGGCCTCACCTACATGGTTTCTGAACACTTCCAGGAGCGATGATTCCACCACATCCCTGGGCAGCCTGTTCCAATACCTGACCACCCTCTCTGTGAAGAAATTTTTCCTAGTATCCAGTCAAGATCTCCCTTGGTGCACTTGAGGCTGTTACCTTTTGTCCTGTCACTTGTTACCTGGGAGAAGAGACTGACCCCCACCTCACCACAACCTCCTTTCAGGTAGTTGTAGACAATAATAAGGTTTCTCCTGAGCCGCCTTCTCTCCAGACTAAACAATCCCAGTTCCCTCAGCCATTCTTCATAACACTTGTCCTCCAAACTTGATGTTCTGATTCTAAGAAAACGCAAGTTTGCATGTGCTTCATAGAGTCATAGAATGGTTAGGGCTGAAAAGGACCTTAAGATCATCTAGTTCAAATCCCCCTGCCATGGGCAGGGATGCCTCACCCTAGACCGTGTCACCCAAGGTTCTGTCCAAACTGGCCATGAACACTGCTAGGGATGGAACATTTACAGCTCCTTTGGGCAACCCATTCCAGTGTCTCACCATCCTCACAGGGAAGAACACCTTCCATTTTTCTAACCTGAACTTCCCCTGTTTATGTTTAAACCCATTACCCCTTGTTCTATTACTGCAGTCCCTGATGAAGAGTGTCTCTCTAGCAATTTTGTAGGCTCCTTTCAGGTACTTGAAGGCTGCTATGAGGTCTCCATGCAGCCTTCTCTTCCCCAGGCTGAACAGCCACAACTTTCTCAGCCTATCACCCTTGTGGACCTCCTCTGGACTTGTTCCAACAGTTCCATGTCCTTTTTATGTTAAGGATACCAGAACTGTACACAATACTCCAAGTGGGGTCTCGTGGGAGCAGAGTAGAGGAGCAGGGTCACCTCCTTCGACCTGTTAGTTAAGCTTCTTTTGATGCAGCCCAGGATACAGTTGGGTTTCTGAGCTGCGAATGCAAGCTGCTGGCTCATGTTAAGTTTCTCATAGACCAACAGCCTCAAGTCCTTCTCCACAGGGCTGCTCTGAATCTCTTCTCCTCCCAACCTTTAGCTACGTCTAGGATTGTTCCGACCCAGGTGTAGGACCTTACGCTTTGTTTTACTGGACTTCATAAGGCTGGCACTGGCGCACCTCACCAGCATGTATCAAGGTCCCTTTGGATGGCATTCCTTCCCTCCAGCATATCAACCAAACCACCCAGCTTAGCGTAATTGACAAACTTGCAGAGGGCGCATTCAATCCCACTGTCCATGTCGCCGACAAAGACATTGGACAGTATTGATCCCAACATAGACCCCTTGTTACTTGTCTCCAGTTGGAGTGGTTGACCACAATTGAGCCATTGACCACAACACTTTGCATGCGGCCATCCAGTCAGTTCTTTATCCACCGAGTGGTCCACCTATCAAATTGATGTTTCTCCAGTTTAGAGACAAGGGAGTCGTGCGGGATATTGTCTAACATTTTGCACAAGTCTTAGGTAGATGATGTCAACTGCTCTACCCCTGTCCATAAGTTCTGTAGCCCCATCACAGAAGGCCAACAAATTGGTCAGGCAGGATTTTCACTTAGTGAAGCCATGCTGGCTGTCACCAAGCACCTTGTTGTTTTTCATGTGCCTTAGCATGCCTTCCAGGAG